>CM052707.1:97483108-97526841 GCA_028551405.1 Uromys caudimaculatus
CCTCAGGCAGGGATGCAGGAGCCCTCAGGCAGGGATGCAGGAGCCCTCAGGCAGGGATGCAGGAGCCCTCAGGCGGGGATGCAGGAGCCCTCAGGCAGGGAGGCATTGAGTGGGCCTTACTGAACCAGCTGGCTTGAGTGGTTTGAACAAGGAGACAATAACAGGTAGAGGTTATGGGGTGTGGTCAGATCTCAGAAAGGATTTAGAATCCAGACCCACTTAACTGATTCCCTAAGTCTCATACCTAAAGCATCCCACTGTGGCTGTGAAGTCCACAGTCCATTTTAGGATTGTGAAGCCCCCTAGAATGTGAGAGGCATTGCTGTGAGACTCTAGGCCAGGTCTGCTTGCTTTCCCCTCCGTGTTCTGCAGACTATGAATAGCCGCTGGTGTGGTCCATGACCTGGAATGAGCCATCACTGTTGACCTGACCTCCTGATTCCAAGAAACACCATCATCCTAGTGTCTGGAAATTGACATTCAGACTAATAAAGAAGCCAAAACGCTGCCTGTGCTCACACTAGGTCAGATGACAGCAGTGGTAGGAAGTGGACTAAGTGGTGCAGGCTTACAGGATGGAGCCATTGGCAGTCTGTGGAAGAGGCCTTTGGGACATGTAAGCCAGGCCACTCATTTGAGGTTGGGAAGACTTAAGTCTGTACATGGGATATGAGGCTAATTAGATCCTGTGGGTGGCCACAGGTCTTCCTGCTTCTGGATGCCTGCTCACATGCAGACTGTCTGCAGGCTCAGGGCCTCAGATTTTAGAGAACCCGCTGTTCTTCAGAAGTCATGACAACTATCCAGATGTGTGACTAGGTTCTCTTTGAGAGATGGCACTTTGAGAGCAAAGACTATCTCTTATCATTGGCTTCTCATGACCCAGTATAAGTCTGGAAATCCTGGTTCATATTGTCAACTTGACAAAAGGTAGGATCACTAGGCCTCTGAGCATGTGTCTGAGGGAAGCCAGTGATAAGAGGTAGTCTTTGCTCTCAAAGCGCCATCCCCTAGACTGGCAGAGAATCTAGTAGTCATAATGTACAGGGACTGCTGTAGCCAAGGTCTGTAAGATGTGCCCAGGGAATGACGATAACTGAAGGCTTCTATATTGGTTACTTTCCTCATGAGTGTGGCCGAACACCTGGAGAGAAGCAATTTAAAGGGGAAGAGTTTGTTTCAGCTTGCAGGTCGAGAAGCCCATCAGGTTGGGAAGGCAAGGTAGCCAGAGTGTGGGACTGCTGATCACACCAGATGCCTTCCAGGAAGGCTGGAGCAATAGTGGGTGCTCACGTCCAGCTGTTTTGTCTTTTTTATGCAGTCTAGGACCCTGGCCTATAGAATGGGGCCACCCACATTTAGAGTTGGTCTTTATACCTCCCCTTGATTAAGCTCATCTAGATAATCCCTTTCAGTCACGGCTGGAGGCAACATTCACTCCCTCTGGCAATGAATATTAAGCACCATAGCTTCCCAGAGGAGGTGACAGCCGAATTGGGCTTTGTGGTATGAATACAAGTCCTTCAGAAAGAGATGGAAGGTAGAAGAGGACAGAGAAAAGAAACAGCTCATCAGAGGCTGCCAGGGATTAGGAAGTGGATATCTGGGGAGCCGCAGGAGGTTTGTTGCTCTATAGCCCAGCCAGCTGGGAAAGTATGGGGCTGTGCTATGGGAAATTCATGTCTGGAGCCAGATAATAAAGACCTCAGATGCCCTTGAATGCCATGCAGTGGAGTCAGGCCCCAGAGTCAAGGTGTCCATGCTGAGACTTTGATCTTAGGCTGTCTCAGCTCCTTGCTTTGGTTAACATCTCCCCTCCCTGAGTGTTCCATAAGGGCCCCAGGCTGTCCAAGGACCTCTCCTAACTTTCATCAGAGCAGAGCTTGAACAGCCAGGCTCTAAGAGAGTGAAGCCAAAGAGGGCACTGGAATAGCGAGCCAGGTCCTGTCTACCCTGTAACTCTATATTGAAAGACCCCTGCATATGAGGGGGACCCTCACTCCAGTCTCGGGATAGCACAACCCCCAAGGAACTCACGAGAGACCGTTCTTGCTGCAATCACACGAGGTTTATTCAGGGGACCAGTGCACTGGGGTCGAGCTCGTAACTTATGCAGAGGCAGAGGAGTTCGACCCCGAGCAGCTAAAGTCAGGGGTATTTAAAGAAAAAAAAAAAACATAAAGCAAGGAAATTCTATGCGTATGCGTCATGGGAAAGTATAGAATGTTCTAAGTTTGTCATATGGCAGTTGTGATAACATTCCTGCGGTTAGCTATTTCCTGGGTTCAGTTCCTGGAGCCAGAGAGACGGCCCCAGGGGTCAGGCCAGGATCATCCGTTTCTCATGGGAAAGCATAGGCAGTGGAATATGGCTATATCATCTCTGGCTTTAATTTTGCTAAGGGGGGGGTCTAACTTCCTTATAATGGGCTTGGGTCTTTCAATATCTTACAAGATGCAAGCCCATCACAAGGCAAGGTGTTCTGGGTGTTGGTTGCCAGGCACCTGGCTTTTAAAAATAAACACTTCAATTTCCCACTTCTATGTGCTCACACATAAGAGAGAAATTTACATTATTTACATAAGTAATACAAGAAAAATATGCATGGCCCACCATCAAGAGATTTTTAAAAAGATTAACAATTTGAAGTATCTTTTCCAGGTGTTTTTCTGCATTTAAAATTTTCCCCCCAAAGAATCATACTGTACTCCATCCCCCCTTCCCACTTAGGTCATGAGTATCACCATGGTTTGTAAACATGAATGTATAATGTTCAATCTTATGGTCAATTCTCTGTTGGACATTTAGACTGATTAGCATTTCTTCAGATTGATAATAAAAATTATTTTTATTATTGATAATAAGAAAGAGCTCTGGGGTTGAGTAGCTTGCAGTATAACTCTTTATGTATAGGTGATTATATTTCAAGGCTAAAGTCCCCAACATGGAAGCCCAAGCTCCAGCCACCTAGCTCACAAAGGGCCTTGAATGCCTTCCAGAGAGACTGCAATGGCGATCTGAGAGAGCTGGGTCACCAGCAGATCCTTTCCTGCACTGGTTCTGAAGGAAGGAAGGTAGCTGGCCGATGGCAAGCAGGGCAGACTGTTAGCACCAGTACGCTGCTATAGATTCAGGAAGCCATGGATTCATATAGACTATTATCTTCCCTCGACTCAAAAATTCCTACCCTGGACTGTTCTCCAAGTGAGGCCTGTGAAAGGTGTTAAGTCGTGAAAACAGTGACCTCCTGAATGAGATGAGGTACCTGGCTGCAGGAGACCTCAAGAGAACCTTGCCATGTGCTCTATGTGGGACACTAAGGAAAGAGCTGGCTGTGAACCCTCACCAGACCCTGAGTCTGCTGGCATGCTGAGCTTGGTCTTCACAACCTGCAGGTCTAGGAGACACATGTTTGTTGAATGCCCTACATGGCCTGTACTAATTTGGTTATAGCAGTAGCCAAGTGTGCGCAAGTGAGCTTCCTTAAGACTGCAGCCTGTGCAGGAGCGGGCTAGTGTAAGTCAAGACTCCTGGCCGTGCTAGAGAACTGCAGCCCTTGTCCTGGGAACTGTGACCGTGATGGGGATCTCAGGAGGACGTACGGAAAGGGCCGAGGTCTGCCTACCCCGCTCTTCCTCCCGAATTCAGGAATAGATGAATCATCCTGCCTCCCCAGGAAGGAGTAAATGAGGTGTAAAGAAATGTGGGGGAAGGAGAGCGAGCTGGAGAGAAGATCTGGGGTTAAGAGCACTAGCTGCTCTTCCACAGGACCCATGTTTGATTCCCAGCACCTTCGTGATGGCCCACAATCATCTGTAATTCCAGTTCCAAGGATCCAACACCCTCTTCTGGCATCAAGGTATCAAGTACACACATAGTACACAGATGTACAGGCAAGTGAAACACCCATAAACATAAAATAAAAATAAATAAATCTAAGAAATAAAATGTCATGGGTGTTAGAGAAGTGTGTGTCCCCGCTAAAATCAGGGTACATCAGGAGAGAGGAATCGCGTTCTTTAGCACTAACTATAAAACGGTAGCTACTCGGAGCTGAGTGCTATCCCAGGCTTTTTGCCTGTGCCTTATCTTCTTACTGTCCTAATAACAGATAGACATTGTGTCCACTCCCATCTCGTAGGTGAGGAACCGAGGCATTGAGAATGGTCTCCTGCCCCTAAATCCCCAAACTAGGGGGTGAAGAAGTTGGGCTTTCAGTTCTGGTACCCAACTCACAGGACTATTCTCTTTACCAAGACTCAGCTGCCTTCTGCCTTCAGTGCAGCTGACTTTTGAGGCTCTAAACCCTTATATGACAAAGAGCCAGCAAAGAGCTAGGCCTGCCAGATTGCCTGCACCCCCAGGTTGAACTAGCACTGACTTCCCCTTGTGGCTTTGGGGCTGACCTTCAGACCTGCCATATTCCTGGGAGTGCTCATTAATTGCTTCTGAAAGAACCACTTCACCAAATGTCCCCAATTACCACATGCAGTAATTATGATGGACCACACGCAGCAGAGGACAGTGACAAGGGTACCGAGAGAGACACTCAAGTTCACAACGTAACGTTCCCAAAGACTCCATTTTGACTCAAATGTTGGATTAACTCATTAAAACATCTTCTTTGATTTAGGAAGAAAATAGTGACTAAGTTAAAGAACACATTTTAATTTATTTATTTGTGTGTGTGAGGGAGAGGTGTTCAAACACCCCCCCGCCCCCGTGTGTGTGTGTGTGTGTGTGTGTGTGTGTGTGTGTGTGTGTGTGTGTGTGTGTGTGACAGTCATAGGTAACCTGTGCTAGTAGGTTCTGTCTTTCTACCATGTGGGGATATGGGGCCTGGGGATCAAACTCATGTTGTCAGGCTTGGTGACCCACTGAGCAATCATCTCCCTAACTTAAGAAGCAATTTTTTTATTAGATAGAAAACATTTTGGGAGGGGGACTAGCACTCTTTATGCTATTAATTATCTATCGCTCTTTAGTGTAGACTCTGAGGATCTGGGTAAAAAGGAGCAGCTGAGTGTTTAAGTGGCTTCCGACCGTTCAAGCAGCTACCTTGGTCATGACCCATTTTCACTTTTAATTACTTTGTAAGCTGAAACTAAGTTGCATTTCCCTTTTTAAGGCAAGTGATTTTGGCGTTTCATAGTTATATGTCATTTGATTCTCTTATTCTATAAATATTGGCCAAGGTACACTGAGATATCTGTAGAGCTCAGTATTTGTCATCAGTATTTCAGATGGGTTAAAAAATGTAGGTGAGGAAATGCAGAATACAGGATAAGAGTAAAGTATCCAGGTTCCTCGTTCTTCAGGTGAACAGTCCTCTCCATTCTTAATGGGCTATGTGATCTTTGGCCAGCTGTTGACTCTTCTGTTCTCGTTTCTTGTCTGTGAAGCGGTAATAACAGCACTGTCATCATTAAGTTGACATGGGGATCTGACAGCTATTGGTCCAGATAGGCTAGCTGATGCTGCAGAAACAGGCGAATCCAAAATCAGGACTTTCCTACAATGGAGTTTGAATTTTTATTCCTGTGATTCCCCTGCAAGGCTGGGTGATGCCACAGCAGTTGCTCCTAGGTGTCAGGGAGCTCAGTGTACTTCAAGATGCTCCAACTTCATAGCCCCTCCCTCTCAACATTTTCCCATTCTTGTTATGACCAGGAAGACAGACAGTGTAGCATTATGCCCTGGCTCCTCATGGCTTCCAAAGACAGTGACCCAAATCACAAACCACAAATCACTATTTGCATCTCAGCACCTAGAGGAAATTAGACACGGTGGGAAAAGTCCAGACGCTCAAGAAAACTGGGACTATTGGAGAGTTGGGCCTGTCTACAGTAAGATGGGGAGCATTCCTCAGTGTCTAGCACATAGCAAGCAAGGGCTAAAGCCACTGTTGCTGGGCCTGCCACTGCCAAAGTGTTTTATGTTTTATGGAAGCCTGTTTGTCTTTAATTTGAATCTGATCTAAGGAACAATGCCTACACACCCAAAGAGGCCCCTGTGAACTCTGGGAGGGTGCTGCTCCATTACATAGTGTTTGCTTGGGGCTCTGGTACATTCCAGATGGTACACATTTAGCAGGTGACATTAAAAACTTGACATCTAGGCTGGAAAGATTAGTGAGTACAGTTTTTACCATGCAAACTTGAGGACTGGGTTGGGATTTCAAGAACCCACATAAAAGTCAAGTAGGTGTGGTAGCCAACTATAACCCCAACACTAAGGAGACAGAGGTGGGAAATCTCCCCGGCAAGCTGGCTCTCCAGGCTAGCCTTAAGGGAAAGCTCTGGGTCCAGGTAGAGATCAGCCTTACTATATAAGGTGGAAAGTGAGGAAAAAGATGACTCAGATCAATCCCAGGCCTCTACATCCTGGCATACACACACACAAACATGTGAACACACACACACACCATAAGTACTGGCTAAATAAAAGCTTTCTGGGGCCTCCTTTCTTGAGGTTCACAGTTGGTTCTAGCCTTTATGAGCTTTGTGACTTTGGCAAGTTGTCAAAGTCTTCTGTTAAAGTTAACTCTCTTTTACTGTCTGTAAAGTGAGAAAATATCCGCTCTCCTTGACACAGACCTCACCTGAGGATCTAACAATTGACAGGTATGGTAAGCTGACTGCGCTGGCTGGTGTTATGCCAACTTTACAAAAGCTACAGTCATCAGAGAGTGGGGAGCCTCAATAGAAAAAAATGTGCAGGCAAAAACTGTCTTAATTAGTAATAGATGGTGAAAGGCCTAGCCCATCATGGGTGGTGCCATCCCTGGGATGGTGGTCCTGGATTCTATAAGAAAGCAGGCTGAACAAGCCATTGGGAGCAAGTCAGTAAGCAGCACCCCTCTGTGGCCTCTGCATCAGCTCCTGCCTCCAGGATCCTGCTCTGTTTGAGTTCCTGTCCTGACTTCCTTCAATGGTGAACAGTGATGGGGACGTGTAAGCTGAATACGTCCTTTCTTCCCCAACTTGCTTTGGTCATGGTGTTTCATCATAGCGATGATAACCCTAACTGAGATGGAAATTGGTACCAGAATAGTGGGACATTGCTTTGACAGACCTGACTGTGTTTTTAGGAGGACTGTGGAAGGACTTTGGAACTTAGGGCTAGAAAGGCCATTGGGTGTTCATTGGTAAGCTATTGTGAGAACTTGGAAGGTTACAGAATCATGCTGAGAGCAGTGGAGACAATGGGAGGCCTGGCTTGTGGACTTTCAGAGGGCTGTTTAATATTTTGAACTAAGCGGCACAACAGTAGTAAAACCATTGCTTTACAATTGATGTTGGTTAGCTAGAGCTGAGAAATTCGCATTAATTAAGAAGAGACCAGTATCACTCAGGTGAAATCTGAGAAGCTGTACATCAGAGGTAGCTGAGGTTATACCTCATGCTAGCAGCCAAACTTGGTCATGTGTAAGAGTGTTCCAGGTAGTATTGGCTTAAAAGGCATGGAGAGCAGCTCAGGCTTGGCATTGTGAGAGGACAAAAGAGTCTATTGGTGAAGGTGTAGCAGTTGAAGGCCCAGGACAGAAGGAGTCATGTAGAGAAGTTGAGGCTTGACACCATTAAAAGAGCCCAAAATAGGCTATTGGTAAAGTGCAGCCCAGTTGAATCAGAAGACCCCAGCAGTTTGAGCCACTGGTACCATAAGAAAACCACTATCTCAGTTAGGGTTTTACTGCTGTGAACAGACACCATGACCAAGGCAACTCTGATAAGGATAACATATAATTGGGGCTGGCTTACAGGTTCAGAGGTTCAGTCCATTATCACCATGATGGGGAGCATGGCAGCATGCAGGCAGGCACGGTACAGTAGGAGCTGAGAGTTTTACATCTTCATCTGAAGGCCTCTAGAAGACTGGCTTCCAGGCAGCTAGGACAAGGATCTTAAAGCCCATGCCCACAGTGACACACTCCCTCCAACAAGGCCACACCTCCAATAGTGCCACTCCCTGGGCCAAGCATATTCAAATCACCACAACCACCAAGAACAGCAGCAGCAGTAGAATAGAGCTAGTCTGAGCCCAGAAAAGAAGCTGTGTGTGTTGCAGAGGGCAGTGCTGGACCCTTTGGAGGAGCCATAGACCATGAGTGAACCCAGACACTGGATCATGAGCTATTTATACTGTTGGAGTTTGGTTCACTTTGATTTGATTGTGATGATGCCTGATTCTCCCTCTTGGATAAGAAAGTATTTAATAACTTATTTTGATTTTATAGGCACCCACAGTTAAGAGACTTGAACTTTTTAAAAGACTTTGGAGTTTTTGAGATATATTGGACATTTTAAAGAGACTTTGAACTTTAAAGTGTTTGAATTTTAAAAGACTAGGGGTCAGTTGTCTTGGCTGGTTTTATGTCAACTTGACACAAGCTGGAATCATCAAAGAGGAGGAATCCTCAGCTGAGAAAATGCCTCCCTAAGGCTGGGCTGTAAGCAAGCCTGTAGAGCATTTTCTTAACCAGTGATTGATGGGGGGAAGGTCCAGACCACTGTGGGTGGAGACATCCCTAGGCTGGTGGTCCTGGGTTCTATAAAAAAGCAGGTTTAGCAACCCAGGAGGAGCTAGCCAGAAAGCAGCATCCCTCCATGGCTTCTGCATCAGCTCCTGCCTTCAGGTTCCTGCCTTGCTTGAGTTTCTGTCCTGACTTCCTTCAGTGACAAACAGTGATGTGGAAATGTAAGTTGAATAAGTCCTTTCCTCTGCAACTTGCTTTGTTCATGGTCTTTCTTTATAGGAACCAAAACCCTAGCTGAGACATTGAGTTATGCTACGGTAACCAACAGATCACAAATCTAAACATGGGCTTAAAATCAGGTGGACCTGAGTTAGAATCCCAGAGCCAGCACACCTACTGAATGTGTATTATTTTTCTGTCATGTGACAAAGTAGACAAAATAAAACAAAGAAGGTCTTATTTTGGTTCATGATTTCAGAATTTCAGCCCATAGGCAGCTGGCTGGGTCACTTCGGGCCTCTGTGGTACAGCAGAGAAAAGCTTCTTATTCCATGGCAGCCAGGAAGGGAGGGAGGATCAAAGCATGTCCTTCAAGGGAGCACTCCCAGTAAGCTAACTTCCCTCAACTCTGTTGACCTCATGAAGGGCTGCCACCACCATCCCCCCAACACCACCCCCCAGTCATGAGCTGAAGACCAAGCCTTTAACACTAGACTTTAGGAGACATTTCAGATCCAAACTGTCTGAACTTTCTTAGGTTCAAAGGCTTCACAGTGAAGGTGGCCATGGTAATAAAAATAATCCAGTAGATATGAAATCTTTGCCCAGCCTGGTACAGAGTGAAGTGTTCCTAGGCTATATTTGTTCCTGCTGGTCTGGAGATGGTGGTGAGCAAGTTCTCGAAGCCTTCTGTTGGCCTGTCTGTAAAATAAGAAAACAATCCATACCCTAAGGGTATGAAGACTCAAAGGGTCTGAAGAGATCCTGTAAACAGAACACAGGGCAAAGATCAATCCCCAAAATTTAAATACTTTTCTCTTCTCTCCACCAAGCTCATAAGTGTATCAGACTTT
The DNA here is from genome assembly GCA_028551405.1 of Uromys caudimaculatus. NCBI lineage: Eukaryota > Metazoa > Chordata > Mammalia > Rodentia > Muridae > Uromys > Uromys caudimaculatus. The sequence goes on from CM052707.1 coordinate 97,492,658, forward strand.
GATCCAGACCCAGCTCCAGGGGATTTTGTGTTTTCTGGAAAGCATAAAAATGAAGATTGTATTTTGGTGACACCAGTCTTCAGCAGCAATGGCTAGCACTTATTTCCAGCCTGCTATGAACTGGGTACTGTTCTCAAAATCACACATCACAAAGTTTCTGCATGCTGGTTGAGCTATTGGAAATACCCACCAACAGGGACAGAACTAGCTGCTCTGTAAATGCCAGATTCCTTGCCCAGTCCTACCATGTCATCTCCTTCCCTACTGCCATTTCCTTGGCAGGATGGAATTTTTAGCATTAGGAGAGAAAGAGATCTTAACTACCTTGAGTGACTCCAGCTTGACGTTGCATGAATCGCAGCTGATAATGGGCCTGTCTCACCTTTTGCAATAAGCAGCCACTCAAAGCAGTGAAAATATCACAAAGTGAAAGGCTTGACCTTTCTCACAGCTGGGTGTCTGACAGCCAGCACCTGCTGCACACTGGGACCCTGTAACAACCAACTCAGGTGCCCATGGGAGCCTGAACAGGAACATACCGCTGTGAGAACACACCACACATCATCCTAACATGGCTGCTGCGAGCCCCTTTCAAAGTGTACTCATTGTTTGGAAGCTTCTGAGAATGGGCCACATCCTTCTTGAAACTTCTTCCTTCCCTGCCCCGTTGCTTGTCCTCTCCTTTCTTTGTGTCCCCATTTGAACTTTTTGCTAATATCTTTCAGTGCTCGGCACCCTAGGGTACCTGCACACAGTAGGCAGCTAGCAAATGCTTACTGAGTGAATAACTAAGGGAGAAAACAAGGAACCTCAAGAAGGCAAGCATCCTAAGTAAAATTTTGTGGATATAATGAGTCTCCTGGGAATGAAAAAGTGAACATTCTTCACTTTGTCTAATGCGTTTTAAAAAGGAAAAGGGGAAACCCTAACATCAGGAAGCAACTCTATAAGGTACAAGTTAAGGGTGTAGAAAATGCTGCAGCTAAGGGGAAATGTACGATGATTGATTAGTCATGCCTGCTGGGGAGCAGCCTAGGAGGAGGGTAACACTGGGGCCTGGGAGCTGCCTATTCTCTCCTTCCCTTAACTAGCAACCAAATGAGTAAAAATATAGCTTTTAAGAGTAAAGGATGGTCTCTTCTTCAGCTCTTAATTGGGAAATTTAGCAAATATGTTTTACTATGAAAATGAAAGTGAGGTGGGAAATACACAATTTTGTAGTCTGTCGACAAAGTTATATACACACATATACATACATATAAATATGTACATACATACATATACACACACACACACACACACATATATATATATATATATATATATATATATATATATATATATATAGAGAGAGAGAGAGAGAGAGAGAGAGAGAGAGAGAGAGCGCTAAAAGGAAATGAGCCTGCTCATCTGAATTACCAGTTAAGCTTTTTGGGTAGGGAAGGGGCATAATAGCAGACATGCAGGGAGAAGGGCTTCCCTCCCTCACACTAATACCTGAATACTCTTGACCTCAGCTCATCTGTGTGGAACATTTTTTCACATTTGCATGTTCTTTCTCCCTTACTTTCCATATCCTCTCTACATTTTTCTTCCTGCTGCACAATTTAAAAGTAAGTTTCAGGGGCTGGAGAGGTGACTCAGTGGTTAAGAGAACTTCCAGTGGCTGCTCTTCTAGAGGACCTAGATTCAATTCCCAGCACCCACACATCAGCTCACAGCTGTTTGCAGCTCCAGTTCTAGGGGATCTATCACCCTTTTCTGGCCTCCATAGGCACCAGACATGTATGCTGTACACAGACATACATGCAGGCAAAACATCCAAACACATAAAATTAGCTAAGATACTTCTGTACATCATGTCATCGTCATCTGAAAGGCCTCAGCTTTATTTCATGGGAATATGGTGACTCTTAACTCCAAGACTCTTATTACAACCAAGAGATCTAACAGGATGACCAAAGATACAAGTTCACTAATGCCACCAGCTGTTTTGGAGTCCTTACATGATTTTCCTCACATGTCACAGGACTGACTTGTACTTCTTTTTAGAGAATCTAAGAGCCAGTACATCCCATTTGATCTCCGAGGCTCTCTAGTCTCTTTTAATCAAGGCCAGCCCCTTGTCTTTTTACGTTTTTGAAGCTGACTGGTTTTGAGAGGAAGAAGTCCAGATATGTTGAAGAATGTCTCATATTCTGTATTAGGCTAATGGCTTCCTTGTGCTGATGCTAAAGTGGAGTGTGTTTATCAGGAGCACCTGAAGACACTGCCTGCCATGACGCTATTGTATCATGTCTGGTAGTCTCAGAATTGGAGACCTTCCCTTGGGTCCCTTGGTTAGAGCCAGTGACTCCAAGATTTCACCATTGTAACTCATCGCCATCATTAAGTATTATTTGAATGACACTTGAAAATCATATGAACATCCTGTTCCCCAACAGCCTTTTACCCAAAGTTCTATCGCCTAGCAATGACCTTAACCTGAATACGAGACACATGAACTTGCGCTTGGCCTACTGGCTCCATGCTGCCTTCCATGGTTGCTAGCACTAATTCTAAAATCTGTGGGTTGATGGTGTATGCTTTTGTAGTTTGTCTTACTTATCTACATAAAGAGCATAGTAACAGAGAGCTGATATGAAGATTAATCTTAATCATGAATATCGAAGAGCCTTGTACGAATGTTCACGGGTTTGATCATTGAAACTCCTTATTTACATTCAAGAGGGCTGCCACAAATAAGATAAATGTACTTAGAGAGTTGTATCTGAAAGGAATGTATGTAAGTAGTTCCAGATAAGTAAGTAGCCTATAAAAATATTTATAAGCTTCTACTGAATGCTCGCTCGTACAGTTGCTAGACACGGAGAGCAAGAGCCCATTCTCAGAATTAACTCAGCGCCAGGTGGTGGAGGACATAGAGACCATTAAAAGAAAATGAATTTGTTATTAATTCACTCAATTATTACTTTAATCATTAAATAAACTGAGGAGGTGATGGAGATACTGTGTTAAATGATTCCTGCTTCCTGCCTCCAAAGAGTTGATGGTGCATCTTCTGCCTGGATGATGGGGCTGAAGCCAGGCCCGTGTCTGCCTTTCCATGTGGGAGTGAACGCAGTGGTGGGGAGCCCCCCGATGAACCTCCCTTGTCACACACACTCTCGTTTTCCATATCGTTGCTGTAATGGAAGTGGGGAGCTGATTTCCATGCTGGCCTCTTCCAGAACCCCAGTTCTCCAGGGAAAACAGCAAATACACCAGGATTGCCAGGAACATTCCCCTGAGAGGAACCTCCCTTCCTGTGGTGTGGATCTGAGCAGGCTGACCCACTGGGGACATAGGCCACCAGAGTCACCTCCCTAGACTTCGCCACAGTGAATCATCCATGTCCCCCCCACCTACCTGCTGTCATATGCCCTCTTAAAATTTTTTATTTTATCATATATGGGTATTTTGCCTACATGCGTGTCTATGCGCCGAGTGTGTACAGTGCCTGCAGAAGCCAGAAGAGAGTATCTGATCTCCTGGAACTCTAATTACAGATGGTTGTGAGCTGCCATGTGGGTGCTGGGAATTGAAATGGGTCTTCTGGAAGAACAGCCAGTGCTCTTAACCACTGAGCCATCCTCCAGTCCACTTCTCTCTCTCTCTCTCTCTCTCTCTCTCTCTCTCTCTCTCTCTCTCTCTCTCTCTCTTTCTCTCTCTCTCTCTCTCTCTAAAAAGCAACTTTCTTTAGGTCTTGATGTAGTAGGGACCTCTGAGCTGTGGTGGATATAATCTGTCTTTTCTCGCCAAGGTGTGGTCACCTGGAGGCCATGGTGTGAACTCCTAATGTAGTCAGGGACAACCTGGTGGTGAAGAGGGAGCTATATGCTTACACAGGATTGTTCCACATGAAGAATTTAACATGCAATGGAATAGAGGTGCTCTACACTTTTCTTTCCTTTTCTCTACAGGTCTCAGATACAACAGATAATTGAGTTACTCACAGTCATTAGTTCATGGCCGCTTCACCACCATTAGTAGTCTCGCTTGTTTTAGATTTCAGTGACGTTCTCTTCATCTGTAATCTCCTCTCCACTATTGTTACCCATTCACAGCTTTTAATACGTGTCACACAGTAAGCTACCACCATATTTTGTGTCTGTCCATTCTTTGCTACCTCCAGTTTCCCACCACCACCACAGACCTCAGTGCTGGCATGAAGAGCCTTCCATTTGTCCCCTTGTGACTCATGCAAGTGTCTCTCTCTGCTCCACACCCAGAATTGAGCTGTGGTTTTGTAAGGTTTCTGTGTACTTACTGTTGGTGATTGCCTTCTGATCTTCCAGCCCACTGACCATGGGGTCTCGTGGTTGACTCCACTTCTGTGTTTCCCGTTACTGGTGATGGGTCTAAGCATCCTTTTATCGACTCAGTGGCCACTCTTCCTCCCATTCTGTAAGCTCCCCATTCATTTCCCTCAGCCATGTCCCATTCCATTTCCTACCTCTGCTGTCGGTTGATTGGAGTCTCATGTATAGCTAGATGTAAATCCTTTGTCGCATTGTAATTCTTTGTCACTATGCTGCTTCTTGCTTAATGTGTCCTTCATGAATTCTACTGAGCATAAGCCCTTAATGTTGATTATTTAAATTCATCGACATGATTGTGCTCTTGGGTCTGCCCTTTAGGGATCTAATTTAAGAAGACTTTATAAGTCCACAAAGACATTGTTACGTTTCCTCCTGTTTAGAGTTTTTGCACCTAGGTGTTTGTTCTGTTTTGGTCTCATATAGCCCAGGCTGGACTTGATTTTAAATTACATCTGAGTATTGTCATAAATGCCTGATCCTCCTCCTCTACCTCTTGAGTGCTGGGATTATAGGCATGCATTACAACATTGGGCTTTTAATTATGTACTCGAGACTTGGTGGATCAAACCCAGGACTTCATGGATGCTAGGAAAAGACCCTAGCACTCCCACATATATGTGTGGATTTTTCATATACATTTCTGTGTGGTATATGGGAAGGATCCAAGTTCATCCAGGGAGCCAGACATGACCATTAATTTTTTTTTTAATCAAACAACTTCTATCTAACCTTTTAACAAAAGATTCATTTTTATTTACATATATGCATATGGTGGTGCCCTTGGAGACCAAATGAGAGAGGGTCAGAGCCACTGGACCTGGAGTTACAGGTGGTTGTGAGTTGCCCAGAATGAGTGCTAGGAACTGAACTGGGGTCCTCTGAAACAGGCCATCTTAACTTCTAAGCTGTTTCTCCAGCCCCCTTTCAATCCTACCTTTAGCTTAGATCAAATTCCTCGATATACAGTTCCCCCCAACCTTTTCACTTTGTCTTGGGCTCTCTGCTAAATCTTACTTTTAGAAAATAAAAGACAATGCATTCTACTGTGCAAATTGTTCTGAGTAGGGGCGCATGGAAGGTGCCTCGCAGTGCTAGGACAGGGTGCAGCACGATAAACAAACATGAACCTCTTGTCAGAAGACCCTGGGCTCAGTTCTGCCTCCCTCCCTCAATGGCCATGTGAACCTGAATCTCCATTTCTCTATAAAATAGAGAGGATGCTGCGAACCCGACTCTGGTAAGCATTAAATGGTGGAAAATACTTAAAAGCGTACCTTCTGGCAGCTGACATTTTCCCTTTGATCTTCATCACCACCGTGGGAACTGTGTGAGTGGTTTCCCCAGTCCATATCAAGGTGATACATGGGGGTCACATTGACATCTGTCCCCCAAATGGCATTGCCTCTTGTCCCTACCTGAAGACTCATGACTTCCACACAGTTATGCCTGGATGCCCTTGTGGTGTCCTACGTGGGCTCCCAGAAGCGTGCTATTGGCTTGCCCACCAGAACTTTCAGTGCTCCTAAAGTCTCGGTGTAGTTCCTTCCCTGCCTTCCTTCACAGTCACCAAGTCGCCCCTAGCCAAATGCCTGGCACATGGTAGACACTTAATCAGGACTGTTGACAAGCCACTGCTGTGTTCTTCATACCTAGCTATTTCTGCACATGGGTTTATGACTATGCAATATTTTTTCTGGTACTCCTTCCCTTTAAACTCCTTTCTCAAAGAAAGGGGAATAATAAAAAATAAAAAATAAAAAAGCTCTGTTATAGCTCTGGCTATAGGAGTTGAGGGAAGTACAGAAGGCGTGGCAGCCAGGCTCTGGGATGGGCAGTGTGGTGGGGCTGCTTAGCTTGGGTCTTGAGAATTGGTGTGCTTTAAGGACCACACAGCTGGCTCTGCAAAGTGCTGCTTTGGCTGTCTTTCAAAAATGGATTTTTTATTCTTTTCCATTTTTATTATATAAGTGCTTGATCCCTGGACTATGGCTCTGTTCTGTCATCTTCTTTCTTGAGTCTTGAAGCTCCATCCGTCTAGGCAAGTGAACTCTGTAATGCCTCTTGACTTTCCACACTGGCCAAGAAGGGCAGGTACCTCTTCTAGAAGGGCATCCCTCTGACTATGATTACCTGCTTATGACTGGAAACACCTCTTCATCCCATCGCCTGTGTATTAAACCACAGCTTACACCTCTAATCACAGCACTCTTGTCCCTGTTCTTTGTGGTGTTAGTAACACAGTCCCATCTCTTTCTGGACCCTGAGATTTATGCTCTGCTTGACTCAATCCCAGCTTGAGTAACAAGCAGACAGAGGATCCTGGAACGTGGCTGTATCCAACTAACTAAACCCTAAACGTGGCTTCCCTGTTAATAGGGTACTTTAAATGCCCTAAAGAAGGACCCTCATCAAAGGAGATGTAGGAAATCTGCCTGATCCTGTGGCTAGGGCTAGGGAGGGGTAAGAAGACTCTGAGGAGGAGAGATTTGACTGGCAAATAAATATAAGTGTAGGGAGAGCTTTCATTGCTCTATGGCCTGAACCTGATCTGCTGTGAGCAACAGGAAATGGGGTGGGAGGGATTGAGGCAGGGATTTTGACTTAGAGGCTGTCTTAGCTAGGGTTTTACTGCTGTGAGTAGACACCAGGACCAAGGCAAGTCTTATAAGGGACATTTAATTGGGGCTGACTTACAGGTTCAGAGGTTCAATCCATTATCATCAAGGTGGGAGCATGGCAGCATCCAGGCAGGCATGGTGCAGGCAAAGCCAAGAGTTCTCCATCTTCGTCTGAAGGCTGCTAGCAGAATGCTGACTTCCAGGCAGCTAAGATAGAGGCCCAGAGCTTGTCCTGCTTCTGAACCGTTACCCTTTCAATTTGAAGCAGTGATGTCTGGCTCTCCCTTATGTTACTGTGTTAATAGCACGGTATTTCTTATTCTTAGGTCTTCTTTTGAGGAATAATATCTCTGTGTAGCCCAGGCTTGCCTTGAGTTGGTGATCCCTCCCCCTCAGCCCCTGGAGTTCTGAGATTATAGATATTTGTCACAATACCCAGCTTTCCCTCTCTTCTGTCAAGCTAGCACTGAAAGAGTAAATAATGTTCACTCAAGGTGGCTGCTCCCCCATTTCCACACTGACACTGTCACATCTTCAGGGGAAGGACACAATTCACTCTTAAGAGTATATTTTGTTTTACTTGTTCTCCACTCAAGCTTAGGCAGCTCAGATGCTCGTCTACCTCCCACATGGCAGACATGAATAATTGAACACAGAACTTCTTTTCACTACATTCAGATAAGACTTCAGACTTCTTCATACTCCTGATCAGAACTGGCATGTGGATGGGAGCTGTCCACCACCTTGCCTTATGTGAAGTCATCTTGTCTGCTTCATAGTCCTTTGTTACCTGGAGACAATTGGTGCTTTCTATCTCATGTTAGTAGATCAATGTCTTAAGGTTTTTAGTACTCCAGTCTGTATTTGATTCATCTCTGCGTCGTGCTAACTAAGCCCTGTGGTGATCTTCATACCTACTTGTTGGATCAATGGATGTGTCTGTCTTCTCCATAGGGGCTAAGAAGACAGTGTTGGCGTCCTACTCAGGATCAGTTTGTGTCCTGCATCTCTCTCTCCCATGATATGTGCCATCAGATACTCTCTCCTCAAATGCATGAATTACTAGCAATTATAAGGCAAAGGTGCCAGCACATCTAAATTCATTTCCTGCCCCAGACCAGAACAAAGCAGGGACAACTTGTCTCATGTAAATTTCCTAATACAGGAAACTGCCTCCACTAAGCCAAAGTGCACTACAGCTTGGCATCTCCTTCAGCTTTGTTCCAGAAAATGTGTGGCACCAAGAAGTTGGATAATGGATATTGGAAATGACCTGTGTCCTAGGGAGTCCTAAGCTGTTGATACAGTTAGCCAGGTTTTCATAGTAATTCTCTGACATCATCCCTCAACATGTTCCTGTTATGTGACCCTCCTGTCACACCTGAGGAGGCCTTTTCCCCCTGCTAGGGTCTCTGTCCCTTACATTGGGCACCTATATGTGTTCCCCTCACATTCCTTCAGTCTCTCCTCCTTTGGGTCTCATGACCTACCACTCTTTCTTGGTTATTTTTTTCTTAGTACCTTTTTATTAGTGGACCTGTAGATATTTATTTGTTTATTGTCTGTCTCTTGTCCTGGAATGAGATCAGGTCTGTTGGTACATTGCTATTAGAAGCCCTGACATTTAGGACTGGACATTGTCTTGTTCTGGAGCTGCTCCTTGCACTGTTAAATGGTGAACAGCATCCTTGACTTCTACCTCTTAGATAATGGTACCCCCTCTCCCCTTGGGTCTTGAAAACCTATGCTAAATGTCTGATAGGTGATAAACAAGTTACCCTTGGTTGAGAACCACTGTCCTGGGACAATGTTGATCACATGATCAACCAGAATGTGATGTGAGAACGAGATGAATCCACATCGACCTCACTTGGACTGTGTCTGTATCAGGTGTTCCACAAGGCGCTTTCTCACTTGCTGTTGAACTATAGACAGATAGAGTGCTTGTGGGGTCACCTTGTGGGGTCACCATGAGGCTCAAGAGAATGTTCACAAAACATGTCCACATCAAGGACACATTGCTGATACTTTAAAACTGGCAGCCCTTATGTACCAAAGAGGCCTTCCCTTGGCCACTTGTTGCTTCTTTCTCTTCGTCATTCACAGTCCTGTCTCCAAGCACCTCCATTGTTCAGATAAAGAAAGTGAGATGGAGTCACTGGACTTGTGTAACTTGCCAACCATGGTCATACAGCCAGAGAGAGAGAGATGAACCAAACCTTGAGTTCTAGGAGTCTTGACTACATGTCTCCCTATTTTCTCTCTTTGGAGTCCTTGAAAGAAGGGTGACCCTGCAGCTACCATCCTTCCCAGCTCCCAGCCCAGGGCCTTCTATTCATGCTCCTTAAACATCTGTGGAAAAATTGAATGCATAACCCAGCAAATGGAAGCCTGGCTATGCCGAATACTTCGGAATCCTGAAGGGGAGAGAGAGGGCTTCAGGACAGGATTATTAGCATGCTCCTGGTCAGAGGAGATTTAGGTGAGCAACACAGTACCCCAAAACCCTAGTTGTGAATAGCTCTTGAGACTTGAGTCCTGTCTCCTGTGACAAGGGTGGGTGGGGATGGTGCTGGTGCCAGCCCTAGGCACTCCTCAGTGACAGCAGCAACTCTCCTGCCTCATCTCCAAGTCTACCCCTTTTCTACATAGTAGGCTTTGAGACCTGTAAACTCTATTGCCATTTCCACCTCTTCCAACTCTCCCGTATTTGCAGCAGACGTAGCCTGGCTCCAGAACTGCCCTAGTTGTCTAGCCTACATTCCTGTGACCCTGCTGTTCACGCATGTGGTCTGTCCTGGATCCCTGCAGGGTTCTCCCTGCCCTGAGGTTGATTTTGAAGCCTATCTTGAGTCCTTTCTCCTCTTCTCTTGCTCCAGGCCTAGGACCCTCCACACACCAAGGCCAAGGTCAGGCCTTCATATCTGGGTGCGTGCATACTTCTTTGTGTCCTTATTTTTCTCATTTTCTAAAGAAGCCACATTGAATCTTTTTCTCTCACTGTCATGGTTCCACCCAACCGTCTGCAACACAGGGACTGCAAGCATTTTTTTTTTAACATACAGAAAGAGCAAGTGCTTGGAGACCCTCACAGAGGAGGATGGCTGTGGGTGGCTGGCTTATTTGGCTTATAGCTCAGAGCTCCTCGTGTGTTTTCCTCAGGCACTGCTCAGCTCAAACCCCAGCAGAAGTGGTTCCCCATGGCAAATCTTTCCTTTGATGATCCTTCCCACTTTTGTGTCCAAACTCACTGGAGAGTGGAAGTGTACTCTATCCTGGGCCCCAAGGGAAGGTTTAAGGTGGAGTATGCAGCTGACTTTGGTTGGAGGAAGTCATTTTGGCCTTGGATGGATGGAGTAAGTGTTGTATCACTCAATGTATCGGGTGTACGGACTGTTCCAGCCAACCTGACATGCGCTAAATGTGTGAGACAATGGTAGTGGAACTATTGGGTTAGTAACTGACTTAAAGACAGATGGGGAGGCTGCTCTGTGAGAGCCTTGTCTGAACTCAGAAGCTGACATCTCAACCACTCCTCTTGTGTTTTAGCTCTTCACTGAAGGAAAGAAAGAGTGGGTGACTAGCTCTGAGACTGTCCTAACTCCAGAGGTGCCACTTGAAGCTCCTTCCTGGACTAAATGCTAGATAACCACCTCCCCCATCCAACTTTCTTTGGAAATTACCCTATTCGAGAGAGACCTTGAACCAGTAACATCCCTTTCTAGGAAGCCCACATCCATCATCCATTAACGTAGGGATGATAAGAGCCCCAACTGCAGGTACCAACTCAGGCAACTCTGAGGAGACGACTTATCTCTGTAGCACACTATAAAGCGGGCCGAGCTCTACACTGAGAATTCATCACAGCCTAACGTCTCCACACAGTTCTGCTGCCACTCATCCCTGCCCCAGGGAGCCCATGAGCCACCCATGAGCACATTGTTGTTGAGTGTCTGTGCATGCATAGATCCCACTGGAGTGCTTTCTTGCAAATCTCCATTTTCTTTTCTAATCCATGGGAAACCCAACATGGCTTCTCCCTTAAATCCACATTGAAATGTCTTCAGTCTTGCAGGATCAGCATGTGCTGGTGGAAGAATTGGGAAGAGCCATTGGTAGTGATGACCAGCTGGAATTGACCTTCAGATGGTGGACGAGATGTTTTGATTCTCACTGTGGTTTTGTTGTTAGATAAACAACTACTTCCTATGCTAACAGCAGGCTACACCCGAGTCTTCCTTGTCGAATGCTTATTGAGGACTGGATGGTTTGGGAATAAGCAAGGCAAAGATGTGACTGAAATTAGGATTTCACTCACAGCTCACAAGGACAAGGGAAAGACCTTGTTTGGTGTAGGCAGTGAGAGGTGGCCAAGTGTAATAAATACTTCATGTTTCAATTATTCACTGCTTAAGTCTGGTTGCTTCAATTACAGCTCTCTCTTAGACTTCCTTTCACACCTCCTAGTTCTCCAGAAGGGCTGTGATACACAATAGAAGCTGGTGAACCATTGGAAGAAGAGCGATGGATTGTCAATGGAAAATAAAAGGAAACAGGGTGAATCAAGAGGAAGGAGCATACAGTCCTTATAGATGTCAGGAAATCCAGCCACTGGGATGTCTCTCATTCATTAGTGGAGTGCTCCCTTTGTGCAAAGCCAATGCCAGGGGCTAGAATGGCAGATGATTCAGCCATAGTTCTTGTCCAGAAATGCCTGTGACTCAGCAGCAGCCCCCCCCCCTTTCTATCTCTCTCTTATCCATATGATACGTCAACCTCATGTCCCCCAAAGACTGAGGTGATGTTATTGCTCCCTCTTTAGATCTCGCCTACTTATTCTCTCTCCCCTGCTTGTCACTCTTTAGCAGGCCTGTACTGCACAACCACCAACTCCTATTACTCAGAGTCCTTCCTGTATGCCGGGTCCTGTGCTAGCAATTTATGACCGTGTTTCCTCTTTTCGACCACTCTCCAGGTGTGCCGCTATTGTCAACCTTGTTTTATAGGCAAGGAGCCGTGGTTCTTCAAGGGCTCAGAGCACATGATCACTAGGGTTAGGGCTGTCATTCCCCCTAAAGGAGCCTGTCTGTGTGTGTGTATCTGTCCCTCTCTGCGGCTCCCATCTTCACACCTGTGGTCCTTTGACAGATTTTTATCGCCCTCAAACTTACTGATTCTGGCTAATCTTCTCTCTGGTTCCCTTTAGTTTGCCAGCCTGACTGCATGACAGCTGGCTACCTCTATCTTTTGGAGTGAGTATAGTCTTTTGCTACTTGTGACAATATTCCCTGACAGGTGTTGGCTACATGCCCTGCCCTGTAGACAAGCATCGGGCTTCCTGGGAGGAGGTAAGACAGGAGTATCTGGGATAGTCCACATCATGTGAAAGCTGTTACTACTCACAGTACACAGTTAAGAGAAGGTACTGGAAAGAATTCAAGAAGTGGTCCCAATGACAGACATTGGGATGCAGTGGGAAAGCACCAGAACTGTGAAACTGGCATCCTAGGGGTACCTGCTGCCTAATCAGTGCCTAGGCCAAGTCACTAAGACACTCAGCTTCTATTTCCCCCTTCCAGTGAGGATGGCAGTGGTGTCGTTCCACAGGGTGCCTGGAAGAATAGATAGCATGGTATACTGAGAACAATGGCTACCCGCCAACACAGCACCAACACCCAAAGACTCTACTGGGGCAGTGGGAGTGGATCTCCTGAGAGAGAGCTTTCCAGAAGAATGAGGCTGCTAGGGGGCTGTTGGCTTTGGGTCTTCACTCTCCTCCTTGCTCACAGTAACCTCAGCAACTCCAACACACCCCCAACATATAGCAGAGCAGAGTTCTCAGGCTCTTTGCAGCCCTGGCATTGTGTGGTGCGATGCTGAGATTTACCTGTGGTAGCTAAAGGACCCTCCCTTACCTGCTGAGGTGCGGAGCGATGCATAACGTCTCTGCCTCAGTTGTGATCAGAGTGCTGGTGAACAGGCCTGGGATTCATGAATGGGTGTCACTGGTCTGCTGTTTTGTGTTCTGCCATCAAAAATTGTGAAAGGTTGAGAGCACTCATTTCAGTCGGTGTTGTATGGATTTCATTATACTCCCGAATCTCACATCATTTGCTGGCATTCACTGTGCCTTTGTTTTCTTTATTTGTGATTTTTTTTTCTGTACATAAAACCATGTATGTGCATGTGTGCGCACACATACAAACACACACACACACACACACACACACACACGAGAGAGAGAGAGAGAGAGAGAGAGAGAGAGAGAGAGAGAGAGAGCTAGAGAGAGACAGAGAAAAATACACACACATGAGACAGACAGACAGAAAGAAAGAGAGAGACAGAGAAAACACAGAGAAAGAGAGAGAGAGAGAGAGAGAGAGAGAGAGAGAGAGAGAGAGAGAGAGAGTCAGAGTCAATGAAAGGCCAGCAAATGAAAGCACTGACCACAGACTTTGCTACACATCTCACTATGAGTCAGGCCTTTTCTCACATGAGACAGTGGCAGGTTTCAGGTAGAGAGAAATTTAATCTAGGTTTCAGCACCTGTGGGGGCTCTGGGTTCAAGAAAGTCCCTGGAGCCTTAGATAACACCCCATGTTTACAGATGGAGAAACCGAGGCCCACAATTAGGAAATGGCCTGTTTCACTGGGTAAGCAGCCTTACCCTGGCCTGCAGAACCCTGTGGCTTGAGTCATTGGGCAGATCACTGCTGGGTTCCTGCCTCAATTATGTCCTATCGGGATGCCTTTCTTTCTCGGTCTGCACTTTTCCCTTTCATGCCAAGCCAAGCTGATATTCTGGTTTCCAAACCAAGAGTGCAGGATGTGCTAGAGACTAAAGGAATATTCTAGACCATGTCTTCCTATTAAGTTCTTACACTGCGTACTTTATGTTTTTATATATTTTACAATGAACTCTGTGCATTTATGCACATGTATATTTAAAATATATATTTCCTAATGTGTATGTGACAGTTTATCAAATATTGAATTATTAAGCATACATATGTTACTTTTTTGTTTCTGAGACAAAACACCAAAACACCTGACAAAAGTGACTCAGGGAAGAAAAGTTTTATTTTGTCTCATGGTTTGAGGATATATCCTGACTGGACCCTAAAAGACGAGGGAGGAACAAGTAGGTCTCGGAAGTGAATGCCTGGTAAGATAGAGAACAGCTAAGGCTAGCAGCTGACAAAGAAGAAAAGGGCTTCCAGAAGATTCTCCAAGGTTGGTACTTACTGTACACATCAAGAAAATGGTAGGCGAAACTGGGAAGATTAGAGCATAGCTGGCTTTTTTCTTATTTTAAGGAGTTTGGATTGAGTCCAAACGCAGGAAGGAAGCCTTGGTGACGTGTGGACTGGGCAGTTGACACCCATGACCTTGCTCTGCCACTGACAGGTGTGTGACTTAGGCACACAGCATCAGCTCCTCTACCTCAGTTCCTTTAAAATGGGGATGATAGTGAGAACAACCCCTTCAGGGGGTTGAAAGGATGAAAGGCTCTCCTTCTGCAAACCCTGGAGATATTTCCTGTACTAAGCACTCCATGGTGTTAGTTATTACATGTAGGGACCCAGCTGCTCTCCAGGCCTGGCATGGCGTCTTTAGCAAACCACGCACAAAGCACTCATAGATGGAGCTTGTCTTCAAATAAAAATAATAACAAACAAAGGACAACATTAACAAGCACGAATCAGCCGGTGATAAGATCAGGGAGAGAATTAGTGTAGAACAATCTAGAACAGACCAGGGCTTCCTCCAGCTGGTACACAGAAGTGACTTACTTGGAACAAGGCTGAGTATGTTGCAGGGACCAAAAGGATCAGTGTGTTTGGGACTTGGAAGGGCTTTACAGAAGTGGGTCAGAATGGAGCCCCATGGGGGTTTGTATATCAGCCCCAGGCGGTTACATAGAAAGACACTGGGTGGCTTTAACCCAGTTAGGGTTGTGGTGGGATTTGGTTTCTTTTAAGAAGATTTTTGAGGTTGACATGGCGGTATATACATTTCATAGGCTGAGGTAGAAAGATTTTAAGTTCAAGGCCAGCTTGGGTATATTCCAGCCAGCCTGGGCCATGTAGAGAGAAAGATTCTATGTCAACAAACAAACAAAGAAACAAACAAACAAAAATAAGAACAAATAGCAAAGCAGAGAAGGAAGGAACGTAGAG
This sequence comes from Uromys caudimaculatus, assembly GCA_028551405.1. Classification (NCBI taxonomy): domain Eukaryota; kingdom Metazoa; phylum Chordata; class Mammalia; order Rodentia; family Muridae; genus Uromys; species Uromys caudimaculatus. The sequence goes on from CM052707.1 coordinate 97,507,817, forward strand.
AAAGAGGAGGGGGCCATGACGTGGAGAAGCTAGCTGCTATGTGGATTTATTCATTACATGTCCTGGCCTGCGGGGTCATCAATGTGGACCTAAGGAGGGGACGGACAAATGAAGGACAAGAGATGCGAGAAATGAGAGCAAGTCTGTATTCTGATCAAGCTCTGAATGGCTTTGTTCTATACATAGTTTATATAACGAAGAGCAGGGAGGCAGCAGGGGTGGGAGGAAATTCCGCAAGGTGATACAGTCTTCTGTAAACGCAATTCCTTGCGCTGAGAGGATACATTGTCATAGCAACTATCCTTACTGCTTTACACCTGGCCAATTATCTTTACTTGCTTAATTGCTCAACCACAATGGGGACCCCTGGTCTCTGGGAAGCCTTCAGTTATGTCTCAGAAGCAGAAACTTAGGCCTACAATCACTCCGAGCCTAACTAATACAAAATGGCATTACCTAGATTAATCAGAAAAATCCTAACCTTGTTGGTTCCCCGCAATTACAGAGTGGGTGGGTCTTTAAGATGGAGAAGACAGCGGCTGCCCTTCATGCCTTTACCTGGATCTCACCCTTACCCTCGTTGCTATCAAGGCCCTTCTCATCTTCTCCAGCCCATGTCAAGGCGACACGGAAGTTCATTCAGACTAAGTTCTAAGTGAGTTCAGTGGCTTTGAAGCAAGATGACCCTTCAGGCAAATTCCTCTCTGAAGTCTGAAGTTCTGATCCTTCCCTACTCTCACACATGTGACCTGGCCTGTGACCTGCATCTTGCCGTCCTTCATCTTCAGTTCTGGCTTCAGGATGGGCCTCTGGCTTTCTGTTGACTGGAGTTGACACTGTGTTGATATGAGCACCACATCTGGGCAGGTGTCATGGTACAGGAGTTCAGAGTCAGCCAGCCTGGCATGGATCCTGGTTCCAGTCTTTGCAAGCTCCTTTGTCAAGGTTCTTCACCCCTGCCGATTCTGGTCCCCTCCTCGGTCACCGTCACTATTTCAGAACACCTGTTTCTGGACAACTGAAGGAATAGCTGCTTGGTTACAAGGGCATCTGTTTGGTTTATGCTGAGGGGCTCGTGCATGGCAGCCAACAGAAAGGCGAGACACACTGTGAAAAGAGCAAGGCAGGAGAGGCCATCACCGTCCCGTGAGTGTGCAATGTCAGAGGTAGAAAAAAACGCACCTGTGTCTTTCTCCAGCACCATATTTTATTGAATAAAAGTAAATTCACAGGGTGCAGCAATGTAGTGGCTGCTATTTGCACAATGCTGCTTTTTTGACAGCCCCAGCTCAAATGAACACAATTTTTTTTTTTTTTTTTTTTTTTTTTTTTGGCTGTCCTGGAACTCACTCTGTAGACCAGGCTGGCCTCGAACTCAGAAATCCGCCTGCCTCTGCCTCCTAAGTGCTGGGATTAAAGGCGTGCGCCACCGGCATATTCTGATCTTAATTATTAGTATTTATTCTCAGATCATACATTAATATCACACTGTAAATGTATCTATAGCTATCCATCCATCTATCATTTATTGATATGTAAGTTACAGAAGGACTACAAAGTGTTAAAGAGGCAAGGAGCTTCTAATAGGCCTAAGATTCCAAAGCTAAGAAACTGGTAGATATGCAGAGTAATCTCTATTGGGGGTGAAGAAGTGAACTGAATCCCTAACCTAGATGAAGAAGCCACTCTGGGGTCAGAGTTGAGTTGCGGGAGGGAGGTGAAGTGAAGAGCAGAACCAGGTCGGGATGGATGGAAGGCTAGCAAGTTCAGATGGGTCAACAACAGAGATGGAGTCAGGCCGAAGCCCCAGGGAAAACTTAGGAGTCCTCTGTGTGTCCTTCCGTGACCCGCAGCAGACAGCCAGGTGGTAGTTGTATGGCTGGAGCCATATCAGTGCTGGATGCCCATTTCCTCATGGGTAGGTGAGGGCATGACGCTCTTCCCTCAGTCTCGTGTGTCTGATGGCTTCTCCACCCTGGTTTCCTGCTTTGATTTCAGTAGATCCATCTGCTTCCATAACCCCAGTTCACCACAGTTAGTTTATAGGGCGGGACCCTTTCTTCTTCCATCAGTCTGTGTTGCATGTGCTGAACAGATGGAACTGTTTATGTGTCCACCCAGGTGCAGAGTCACCCTCAAAATTGTGTCCAAAAGCCGATTGTCAAATGGAGTCTGTGAAGGCAAGGCACAGTCTGAGGAAAACCATTGTTTTACACTATCTCGAATAATTTAGGGCAGATCATAGCTTGATAGGAGCACTCGCTTCATATGATTCTCACAGGAGCTCATCCAGTCCTATGAGAGTAGGAATTTATATAAGGCAGAGTCTAATCCATTCATGGAGTTCACCCCCAAGACATGTTCCTGACTAGGTAAGATTATATTCAGGCCATAGCAACCAATACCTACCTCAAGTTACCAGCAAGTTCCTATTTGCAAAGTCCTTGAGCAGAAGCCCAGCATGGAATCAGAGATCAGTTCTCCCTACAGTATTTTCCTGCCTACTGAAGGGGAGAGGCTCCAGCCTGTGCCTGTCTTTCAGGGACGGTTGTAGGATTAATGAGTTAATGATTGTCAATTGTTCGGCACTTTGCAGAACAAAGGCACTGCATAAACACACACGCTCATTATTGTCATCGTCCTGGTGCGCCTGAGCAGGTCTATTGTGGCTCGCTGATTTATGGAAATGCTGTGTTCCTGGCTGATCTGAATTAGTGATAAGAAAATTTCAGACACTTTGCCTAATAGCAGGGTCTTTCATTTTGAAAGCTTCCTCGGGGCTGTGAGAAGTGAGGCAGCAGGAGAGCCAGCCTTTATAGACTTAGTTTCCCATGATCACCCCCCTGTCATAAACAGGAAAAGCAGGGGTGCCACATGCCAGAGCACTCGTGGTCCCTACAGGAGTTGAGAAGTTCCTCAGGCACCTTGCAGAATGGCTATAGCTGAGACCTACCATGCCTGGTGCATGGGTAGATCGTGTTCTTGAACTTCCTCTATATGAGAGTGTGTTTCACAGCGGGCTGTGAAGTCAGAGTCCTGCTTTACAAATGAGGAAGCAGAAAAGATTTGCTTAGAGTCCTGGAGCTAGTAAGGGTGAAACTGGAGCCAGAATCAAAGGTGAGGAATCAGGCTCCTCTGTTCTCTCAGGGTGACGGGAATTGATGTCACTGGCCTAGCCGGAACTCTAGTTGGATTTTGTGATTTCCAAAATGCCTCTTGGGCGTTATTTTAATTTATATTTGCTGGAAGAGACTTACTGAAGCCCCGTGAAGGGCCTGTTGGGGTGTGGATCTGGCATCTACTCAGGTGTATAGCGGTGAACAGAGGGAGAAGTTGAGTTTGGACTTATTTTCCACATAAGCCACAGCCAACCCCATAGCTGATCCCACAAACCATAAAAGCTGGGACACCCCTCAGAACTGACTGACCCTCATTTCAAAGGGGCCAGCCACACCAACCAGCCATAGGATACCACCCTCCCAGGAGGGCAGGAATTCATGCAGGTCTCCCTTAGGCTAAGCAGCTCTTCAGAAGACACTCAACAGCTGAGGGTCCAGGCCCTTGAATACGATGGGTGCTGATAAGGCAGTCCCCAGCCTCTGACACAGGGGTTCTGCAGGCTATGAGTGGGTCTCAAGTATGAATCACTATGGAGTTTCTGTGGAATCAGACTTTGTAACTACAAGCCAGGGCTATGGTATGAACTCTTTCTCCATCTCTGCATGCCCGTTGGTGACCTCTGTTCCATTTCCATGCAAGGACTCCTTGTGACACCTTGCCCCCCTCCGATCTGAATGCGATGCAAACTCCCTGGCCGTGGGAACAAGCTGGACCTATCATCTCTCTTCTTTGAAGGCTGCCATTCATTGAATGCTTTTATTGTTTCCTTAGTCCATGATCCAGGGTGAGGACCCCGTGGTGAAGGGGGGCTGCTCCAAAGCTGCTTCTTGAGGACTACACATGTAACCACCAAGCCAACCCTTGTAGTAAATTCCTGCAGTGCTGGGTGAAGCAGGGAAATAGAGCCAAGCCTGGGTCTGGGCCAGAAGACATCCCAGTGACAAGAACTAGTGGTGGTTCACTTGTCCTTGTGTGCACTGCATAGAGTATACCCAGGGCCCTAGGTGCTGTCATCCTAACTCAGCTGCTCTGAGTGATACCTCCAGGGCCTCAGGCAACACCACAGTGGGAGGCTGTCCAAGGACTCTCAGCATGTCAGGCAGCAGGAGCTGAAGCAGTAGGCATCCTGCCTTAGTGGGAACCCCACTGTTCTGGAAACCCCACCCCAGCAGGAAAGAGGAAAGACAGGCTTCCTGCCCCTAGGTGATAGCCAACCACCTGTCACTCGATTCCACTCATGCCACTACCATCTGTGAACTGGGAGACGCACCCTCTGTCTACCCTGCATGGCTGTCTTTAAGTTTCTGTTGCTTCGATGAAACACCATGACCAAAAAGCAAGTTGGGAAGAAAAGGGTTTATTCAGCTTACACTTCCGCATTGCTGTTCACCATTGAAGGAAGTCAGGACAGGAACTCACACAGGGCAGGAACCTGGAGGCAGGAGCTGATGCAGAGGCCATGGAGGCTGCTGCTTACTAGCTAGCTCTACAAGGCTTGCTCAGCCTGCTTTCTTACAGAACTCAGGACCACCAGCCTAGGGATGGGACCACCCACCATGGGCTGGGCCCTCCCCCATGAATCACTACTTGAAAAAATGTTGTAAGCAGCTAAATCTCATGAGGCATTTCCTCAACTGAAGCTCCTTCCTCTCTGATGACTTCCGCTTGCATCAAGCTGACCCACAAAACCGGTCAGTACAGTGGTTTTCTAATGATACAATGCCGTTGGGATGTCCTTGGTGTATCACAGTGGCCTTGACCTCCCAATTAGCAAGCTGGGGTAAAAGTTAAGGTAAATGTATCTGTAGATGTGCCTGCAATTGCAAAGGGATGATAGAGATGAAGCAGGCTTCCAAGCCCACAGCAAGCATCCACATCCTATGTGGCTGTTTCTTTCTGCCTCTCTTCATGTTAGCAGTCTATCCGTGCCTCACAACTCAGTGAGCATTTCTTGAGCAGCTCCGTATCCCGGTGCTGGGCTAGATCCTAAGGACTCCATGATGACAATACAGGCAAGTCCTTGCCAGCATGCAGATGACAATTCAGTGGAGAGAGCACACGTTACACAAATCACCAGATGTCATAATGGCATGAAGCAAATGTGGCAGGCTCTGTAAAGGACAGGGTTACGGCGGTCTCATCTGCAAAGTCCACCCATTTACTTGTCCACGTGGAGTACCTGCTGTGCAGACGGCATGCCGGGTGAAGAACTACCTGGCCACAACCACAGAGGTCTTCCCTCCAGGGAGCCTGTTCCACGCTGCCTTCCTGGACTGACAAGGGAGCAGTTGGCTTTTTTTATTTATCGAAATCTAGCTCCAGGGCTTTGTTGTTATCTCTTCGGGTTTGGTTTTCAGTGGAACACGTAGACTGAGGATTTCTCCTGGTTGCTGTTTCTCCTCCCTGCTTCCCCTCTGACTCACCACCTAGCCTTTCTTCCTCTTCCCCCTCCTCATTTTATTTTATCCCCTCTTTCTGCCCCTCCTCTCCCTTGCCTTTCTCTCCCCCCCCCGCATCCCCTGCTTCTTCTTTTTTCTTTCATTCTCTTCTTTCTCTTCCTCTTCCTTTTCTCTCCTCATCTTCTCTTCTCCTCCTCTCCCCCTCCTTTCCCCCTCCTCTCCCTCCTCCTCTCCCTTCTCTTCCTGAAGTCTTCCTTACTCTTCCTGAAGTCCCAGCTGAAGCTAAGGTGGGCAGTAGAAGAGTCTCTCTGTAGAATGTTCTTGGTCTCCATGACCTCCTAAATGGAGCCAGGTCTCTGCTAGCAGAGGTGTGGGCTTGGTAAGTCCTAAGAATGGGTGCTCCTGCTGCTCCTGTTCCTGTTCCTGTTCCTGTTCCTGTTCCTGTTCCTGCTCCTGCTCCTGCTCCTGCTCCTGCTCCTGCTCCTGCTGCTCTTCCTCCTCCTCCTCCTCCTCCTCCTCCTCCTCCTCCTCCTCCTCCTCCTCCTCCTCCTCCTCCTCCTCCTCCTCCTCCTTCTCCTCTTCCTCCTTCTGCAGGAGAGAGTGACATCAGCTTTGAGGGGCAAACTGTTCTACTGTGGGTACATTCATTTAACAGTGATCCAGTGTGTGTGTGTGTGTGTGTGTGTGTGTGTGTGTGTGTGTGTGTGTGCGCACGCGCACGCGCTGGGGGACAGCAATCAGCCTTTGCGTTCTACATTCCTTGATGGGGGAAAAAAAAACCCTTGAGTTTACATTTTCTTGTGCTGGAGCAGATCAACATTCAAAATCAGAGTTCAAGTTTTTAATTTCCGTTCTGTGAGAAACGGACCTGAGCTGCTGGTGGGTGTTGACCCTCGGTGACTGGGCTGGCTCGTCAGTGCTTCAAAGATCACAGGCTTATGCAGGAGGCTCAAAGTTGGAAAACGGCACCAGCGCTAATGGGATTTGCTTCAACAAATACTCAGGAAGATCTGAGTGCTTTTAAAGAACAAGTTCTTTGGCAAGAAAGAAAAATTTAGCAAAACTCTTTAACTGCTGGGTTTCTCGGGCGTAGCCCCTCCCCCAGCCCTCCTGTGGAGTAGTTCTTTGTTCTGTGCTTAGGTGTCTGGCGTTTTTCAGGCTTTGCCTCTTTTCAATTCACAGCATCCTTATCAACTCATTTTACAGAGTGGAAAACTGAGGTATAAACAGAGATATGCCTCAGGGGTCACATGCAGATCACACTCAGTGATCGTTTTACTCTGCCCCTTCCCCCAAGAGAACCTGTTTAGTTTGAAGGAAGCGAGACTGGCAGCATGGCAGCCTCAATCCCTGCGCTGGGTTCCCTTCATCCTCCAGTCATAGCTGCTCACAAAGCGCCCAGAACACAGTGAGGGTGACTAGACTTATGTTTTCTGAAGCTAGGGGCTGACTCAGACCAGGTGGATTCTGCTCCAGGGATGTGGGCTGGGGCTGCACCAGTTGGGGGCACTCTTGCACCGGGACACTCCACCCTGGAGGACACTCCCTGCAGCCTCCGCTGCCTGACTGTGAGTCTGACTTTAGGTAGGATACTAGGACACCTGAGAGAAAGAGTTGGGGCTGGGCAGAGGGAGAGTTGAATGATTAACTTGAGAGTCCACAGCTAGCAGAGCCTAGATTCACACCTGGGCCCACCTGAGTCAAAGCTAGGATATTAACTACAGCTCTATTCCGCCCTCTTGAGAAAAGCTTCCGTAGGGAGGCTTCTTGAAACCCACCGATCATCCCGGGTAGAACATAGACAGTTCCCATGAGCCCTTGGACATGCCCTTCTTAGTCTGTGCTTCAGTAAGGGAAACTGAGGCTGGTGGGGGAATAATCAATGTCTCCCAGGTAACAGAGCTCAAGAGCTGAGAATTCAATATGGAAAGTTTGCATCCCTGTGGCTTAGTACTTCCACCTGACACCCAAGACTGCCAGTAGATGCCATCCACGCTGGCAGTGGTGGGCACATCACTAAGACCCATGGAAGCACAGATTGGGGAAAGCCAAAAAGCTCTTGTGAGCCTTGGGGTGCTTGTAGATCCTAACTGTTAGTAACATGGGCTTTAGAACTTAAATCCCAGCTCCCACCGCACCCAGACATATATGTTAGCTTCTTTGTGTTGCAATTGCTTCTTCTTTAAGATAATAATCTTTCCCTCATACGGTTACCACACTACCCAGTAACTTAATGCCTAGCAGCATTTAGAGTGAAGTCATCACAGAATAGGCTCTGGGGTAGTGGGTCTGTGACACTCTCTGCAGTCATTATCTATCATGAGAGATAGCAGCCTTGCCACAGAGAGACAAGCCAGGGGCTGTCCCGTGCCACAGCAATCAGCCGAGTTCTTGCCCAGGTTTTCTCACCTTTATCTTTTGCTCTGACTTCTGACTCTCCATCCCACCCTGACCACCACTGCCCATGTGCATCCCAGATCCAGTCCCGTCTCCAACCAAGGTGCCTTCCTTATCAACAGGTGACATCATACTTGGTTGGAGCCCAGGCATATCATATGTACATGTATCAAGCTGATTTATTCTCTGCTCTTGAGTTTGTTTCTTATGCGGGAGCTTCTGCCTCGGTCTCGTAGATTGATATTAGAATCCCTGCTAACTGGCCAGGTGTCCGTGCCTATGGCCTTGACACGTGGCCCATTCCCTCACACTGCCAACCTGAGTACTCTGCTTGCACTGCTTGTACGCCTGGCCGGGAGCCCCCAACTAGCTATGCTCTTGTTTGCTGAACATCTAGTCTGTGTGATGTGTTTGAAGCTTGCTGTGACAATGTTTTCCTGATCTTCAGAAGCCACCTGGGGACCGTCAACAACCTCTCAGGTCCAGGTGCTATAGATGGGTTATCTACCTTCAGGAGGGGGCGGCTCTGGTCTCTTTCCTCAGTCTGAGCCCTTCTGTTGCCAGTTGCCTCTCCTCTGCTTCCCAGAAGCACTCTCTTCTTCTGTCCCTAGATCTCCCAGCTTTGTGTAAGAGCAAGCCTAGCACAGAAAGGGTAACTGACTGACCCAAAGCAACTTAGGAACCATGAGTGTGTGGAGACAGATAGTGCCTGGAGACCTTCAAGGTGCGTCTGATGCACTCCAGGAGACCAGGTCTGGGAGGATGCTGGAGGTGCTAGGACCCAGAACAGAGGCATTCTGGGTAGCCTTAACTACAGTGGAGAGGATATCATGAAGGTACAGACCTGACTGAGGGAAGTGCAGACCTTCTGTGAGCGTCTCACTCCAGCAGGTCCCCCTGGGGTTGGAGCATCCCTCAACAGAGAACGTGCCTCACCCAGCCCTTTTATGTCGGAACCTTTCTCCGTTGCTCCTCGTTTTCCTCCGTGTTAAGAGTCATTCTCTCATTGTTCATATGAATGAGGTCATAGGTTTGATTCCCCTGTACTGAAAACAAAAAACCAAAACACCAAAACAAAACATCCAACAACCTTAAAATTGGGGCTTGGTTGGCAATGCTTTAATGAGGCTGGTTCAACTTCCTCAGTGGTAAAGGTGCTTGCTGCCAAATCTGATGACCTGAGTTCAATCCCCAGGACCCACACAATGGAAAGAGAGAGCAGACTCCTGTGAGTTGTCATGGCATGCACCCCATCCCAACAAAGGCACAGAACAAATGGATGTCATTTTAAGAGAATACTTCTCTCTGCACAAGGTTGTTGTGCTATTTATCCAAGCAGATCAACACCCGTGTCTCCCACACTCCATTTTCACCGTCCTTTTAGCGGCTGCTTCCCTGACTGCCCAAAATTCCTCCTCCTATCTATAATGTAGAGTTAAGCTCAGGTTCAAAACCTCTGTAGAGCATCAGAAAATCATTTGACCTTCTCAAAACACAGCGTTCTTCCTTGGACAATGAGGACTGTTTTGGAAATTGTGGGGGCAAAATACACAGCAAGCAGGAGAGAGCCCCAGCTCAGCAGCCTGTGTTCACGGAGCCGCCAGTCTGCCCTGCCCCAGGGGGAGGTAGGCCCACGATGAACAGTAACATAGATAATTTTTTTGACATGATGAATTTTTAATTGTTTTATCCTTGGGATTCATGCTCCTTTTCAGTAATTAAAAATGCAGAGAATGTAAGAACCACCCACCAGAATTACCAGATGTTAATAATTTCTCATATTTGCATGAATTTTCTCAAATAAAAGAGACCAAACATTTTCACTAAAGCTGAAATACCTTCTGTCATGGTTCCTACAGTTCTTCCTTCCTCCCCTGAGGCAGCCTTGATCATGAATTTGGGGCATAGTCTTCCAATCTGTCTCTGTGTCCTGCTCCCTCTCTGTGTGTTCATAAATCATACATGGGTTACATTTGCATGCTTAGCGGCAAACTCTCACACTCAATTTTTTTTTTTACCCCATATTGTTTTGCAAGCACATCTGTCTGGAAGAACAGGGTCCCTCGCTCATGCTGATGGTGAGTGCTCTGCTGTCCCCAGTCTCTGCCACACCAGACACTGCCTGCCTTTGCCGTCCATCCTGCAAAAGTGCCTCCCTGAGAGCTCCAGGGGAAGACATTCCAGAGGTGGAACTGCCGACTCACGGAGCGCTCCAGCCGGCCCCGCCCGCTGGCCTGGCCTGTGCCAACCTGTTCTGCAGAGCGAGTACACGGGTTCACACAGGCCACCTCGGAGGGGTCTGGTCCTCCACCTTCTTACGGGTCCTCACAATTGTGACTTTTCAATGTTCCCCAAACAGATTTGGTGTGTGATGGGGTCTCACGCTTATTTTTTTCCCCTTTCATCTCTGATCACCAGCGTGTTTCTGAATATTCAGTCTGTCCAGGAGAAGGGTTTTTAAATTATGTACCATGTTACAGCCCCCTCTCCCGGTGTATTCTTTATTGCCGAGTTTTCTTTGAGGCGCATTTTGTTCTAGGGAAGATTTTAAATTTTGTTTTGGTCTAACTGATCTATTTTTTTTTTCAATTTTGAGTTTCTCAAGAGCTAAGTTTATAAGGGCATTTCGTGCTGATGAGGTTAAAGTTTGTGTTGAGGTATGTTTGTGCACAAAAAGGTTGTTAACCCTTTTGCGTGCAGCAGAAAATAAGGCTTAATATTGTCCTTAAGGAAAGCCATTTGTCCCACACCTCGGTTTGAAAGGCCCACTTTTCTTACACTGGTTTTTAATACCAGCTCTGTTCTATATTAGGGTTTCTTAAACTTTTCCCACTCACAACCCCCTTTGTCCCCCCAAAGTTTATGAAACCCAGGGTATATAGGTCTATAAAACACATACAAACAGTTACTGGCAATAAATCACAATGAACTTTACTTGAAATCAATTTTATTATAGATTTTTTTTACCACTTATTAAAGACAAATAGAAAGTTTCATATTAGTGAGATGCATGTGGCCTATTTTTTTTTTAACATAAAGAATTAAATCTCCGCTGGACATTTGATACTACAGGACATGGAACATCGACAGTATTTTTCTAGTTGATTGACATTTTGATTTTTAATATCATCAGCACTGGGAACATTGTTACATAAATACACAGGGTAAAATGGCAGGAGTATGTTCGGGGCCACCACAGAAATTGCTGAAAATTCTGTCCTGCTCCCCAGCTAAAATTCATTTACCAGAAGGGTTTTTTACTGAACTCAAGTCAATAACTCAAAGATAGATTTTTAAAACCAAACATTCTAACAAATTGCAACCCAGAAAGTATAGTGATTTGATACATGCTAAGGACTGTGGTAAAAAAGTACTTAAAGTCTTTGTTTGCCGTAAGGAAGCCATTCTGTTTCTGTCAGAGCAGAAAAGTGTATGTAGCGTGAAACTGGCCTGCAGTTCAGAACTTAGGAGTACCCTGGCTAAGGTGAGGTGTTTGGGGCAGCGGTCCTTGGCCTTCATGGCACGGTACATGCACAATACTAAGCATGCTGCCTAGTTGTAATGTCAGCTTAACGCAGACCACAGTCATTCTGGGAGAAAGAACCTCACTTGAGAAAACACCCCACCAGACTAGCCCGTGGGCAAGCTTGTGGTGTATTTTCATCCATCGATCATCGATTAGCGATCACTGTGGGTGGGCCTATCCTAGCACGGGCAGTGCCACCCCTGGATGCATGATCCTGAAAAGTATACGAAAGCAGGTTAAACAAGCTGTGAGGATCAGGCCAGCAAGCAGCACTCCTTCAGCCTCTGCACCAGTTCCTGCCTCTGGCTTCCAGTTTTGTGCTCCTGCCCTGACTTCCTGGGTGATAGACCATATGTTGTAAGCTGAAATCTTACCCTTTTCTCCCAGAGTTGCTTTTGGGCATGGTGCTTCATCACACCAGAGGGAAAGCAACTAAGACAGTAAGCACGTATCTTGTATGTTCAGAACCAAAGCTGCAGTGGAGTCATGGGCTATGACCTGACTAGGGCAATCAGAAACATCTCTGGTTCATATTGCATTTGAGTTTTGAATTGATGATGTCTCATGCTCAGAGACTTTTCACCGTTTGCCAGATTTTTGGATACCTTTGTAGTCCTTGTGGGGTCACAATGCACAGTTTAAGAAGCTGGGTCTACACTCCATTGATAGACATGTGTGCATCATAGGCTTTCTGGTTTTCCCTGTCTAGTAGGGACAGTTACTCATAATCATAGAAAGTACCATACAAGGCAAGTCCAGGCTGCAGTGAGAACCCACAGCATGAGGGTTTAACCAGGCCCCTCCTTCCTTTGCATCCTTCTTAGCTTGGTTGTAAGCTAAAGACCCGTTCTTTACATAGCCTGGTCACCTTGAAGACACATTGAGCTGGAGTTGAGATGGGTACCCACTGGGAAAAGAAAGCCTGCTTCGTCAAGCAGCCATAGATGGCCACTCTGCTCCAGGTGACTGTGCGAGAAGCAAACACACATATCACCTCATTTAAAATCTAGTGCCCGAATTGGCAATGTAAGAAACCTCTAAATTGGAGAAGGGGTGCAATGAGGGACTGTTAGGTGACTGTTTACATCTTATGCAAAGGATTTAAATTTGGACCCCACAAGACTTATTTAACGGGCAGTAGCATAGTGTGGTCTTCTTACTCTTGCCTTCTAGGAATCAGTACAGTTGATAAAGTGGGTCAAGTCTGCAGACCTCAGGCCTGGGATAAGTTTAGTATGATCTAGACAAGCCATAGCAATCAATGCCCAAGTTAGATGTCTGGAAGGTAGGAGGGAAGGGCTTGAAGGCTAACACCAGTGCACTGAGCAAGGGTTGAAATTACTCCAGAAAAATGCCTCTCATTGTCTGGCATGTGCAGTGTGTCTACATACATCCTCAAGACAGATCCAACTGGGTTGGGTTTCAACCCCTCCTGGAACAGTTCACTTTCTCTTTGGAGGAGCACTAGGTGAATTAGGTGGTGGTGGTGGTGGTGGTGGTGGTGGTGGTGGTGGTGGTGGTGGTGGTGTCTGTATATGTGTGTACATGTATTTGTGTGTGTAATGTATTGTGTAAACCAGTGTCCTTAAAGAAAAAAAGCACACTTGGTTACATCAGAGGCACCAGGACAGTATACATTCTCCCAGAGTGGCTCCTTTTCCAAGATAACTAATAGGATACCATGGTGATTATGGCCACGAACGAACGAAGGTATTCAGAGAGTTTGTGTGCAAATAAGAGCCCAAGAAGATTCCCCAAAGGAGCACAGCATCCTACCACCCAAACTCATCTCTATTATTTGTCCTTACTCTGGCTCTGACTTTGAAAACCAGATCCACACGTGGAGCTTACAGAGGAGCCCTCTCTAAGATCTCAAGGAAGCCAAAGATGCAAGGTTCTTATCTTCCCTCCATTCTAAGCTTGTGCTCACTGATTGGAAGAGTAACTGGAATCACGTGGCAAACAAATGACTTTTATCACTACAGATGACTTGCACCATGAGATGGCTCTGAGTGATAACACTAGCCTTTGTGGTGGTACGAAGTTTACCCATGTACACATTCTGCTCTCAACTTTCAGCATAGTAGTCAATCAAGTGTATGAAATATTCAATGCCATTTTATAAAGGCTTTGTGTTAGATGGTTGTCCCAACTGTAGCCTACCCTAAGTGCTCTCGGTGTGCCTGAGGAAGCCCAGGCTAAGCTGTGGAGTCCAAGTCAGGTGTGTTACACGCATCTCTGATACACGGTCACTTCGGTATACAATGGGTTTATCTGGAGATAGTTATATTGTAAACTGAGGAGCATCTGCAGTATTTTAGTGACGGCCTCTCGGGCCAGCACTGTTCCAAATGCTTTAGAATTCAGGCAAGTCCAACCCAGGGCCTGAGGACCACAAGGATGGCCACAATGCAGCCCAACACAGAATCTGTAACCAACTTAATGGGCATTTTGTTTGTGTGTTTTTTGTTTTTTGTTTTTTTTAAAAAAAAAAAAACCAAGGACTTATTATATTACCTGGAGCTCTCTGTGTAGACCTGGCTGACCTTGAATTCACATGAATCCTCCTGCCTCTGTCTCAGACATACTTATATTGCAGGCCTGGCCCACCATGTCCAACCTCATTATGAGATTGGGAGGGCAGTTCTGGGGAATTTAGATTATGGTTCTTGAGTATCAGTGTTATAGATGACAATGTGTCACAATGACAAAAGGCTGAACACCCCTCTAGACATACTAACTTGATGATTTGTATGTAATCACCACTCAGGTGGACCCATGGTTGGAGCTCCTGAGGGAAATGATGAACTATCCAGGCTGCCCAGCCTCTCACTAAGACTCCTGCTTGAATATGTCTGCATGGGGGTCCAGGAAGCTCTGGTTTTAATAAGGACTCTAGATAACCCCATCCACAGGGTTTGAGAAACCCTGAGTCCTGATCTCCCTCCATCTTGCCTGGGCTGTCACAGTGAAATCCGAGTTTGTGTGTTTGTGTGTAGCCAGTAGCTGGACCTCTCCAAGTCTGTCAGCTGGAAATTATCCCAGGATCTTCTTCCTGCCTTGTGTGGACATTCAGTCTGATAAGGTGCTCAATGCTGGGTGACAGTGCATGTAATTCAGCATCACTTTTCTGACCGGCCACTCTTACATGCTTAGGGACGCACAGAGGCTGCAGAGAGGCCGCCATACCCAGCTGGAGCACCACCCATTTCCCAGTTTACTGCTGTGACACGTGCAGGCCAGGCCCCTCCTGCTGGTTCTAATATGTGGGACTCGTGCCTTCAGGGAAGACAGTTGACAGAGAATTGGTGACTTACTGCCTTGCAAGCAACCTGGTCTCCAAAGGCCTTAGACATGTGAAGATGTATTAGCTGAACTTACAGTCTAAGACCTCCTGCCAGCATGTGCCAAACTAGCAACCACATCGACATTCACATGCTTAGCCATGCAATGCCAAATGTCTCTCCTGGCTGCATCTTGGACCCCATAGAAATCTGAGCTTTGCTTCTGAGCGTAGAGACAAATGAGATGGCACCTGTGCTTTGTCCTCCACCGGGTCCCTTTCATGTCTGCTCTCTTCCCTGCCTATTGTAGAAATGCAGTCTCAGAAAGCAAAGCAAAAGCACACACACAAAAAAGCCAGACTGATCAAGTGGCTGGCCGAAAAGGGAGCCGGGGGAGCTGGTTACATAAGCCTGGCAGCCAGGCTGTCTGTAAGCCCTAGGACTTATTTCGCTGTCTGTCTTTTCGAGATGTCAGGCTCCATCCTTTCCAGCTGGCTCTCCACGTCAGTGATTACATTAACGCTTGGTAACGGTAGGAAACAGACACCTCTGCCGTCCTTAGCATCCCAAGTGGCCAGATGGGGATATTCAACACCAGGAATGCCTGGCTGGGCCCACCCAAAGCTTTGGCAATCTGCTGCCAAAAGGAGGCAGAAATAATGGCAGGGTTCCTTGTGAGCTGTCCCACAGAGCAAAGTGTTCTCAGTCTCTTTAAAGGCTGGAACTGGATTTTGACCTGGTGTGAAATAATCTTAATAATCTTCTTCTTCTTCTTCTTCTTCTTCTTCTTCTTCTTCTTCTTCTTCTTCTTCTTCTTCTTCTTCTTCTTCTTCTTCTTCTTCTTCTTCTTCTCCTTCTCCTTCTCCTCCTCCTCCTCCTCCTCCTCCTCCTCCTCCTCCTCCTCCTCCTCCTCCTCCTCCCCCTCTTCTTCTTTTTAAGGTGAAATGATGGCGCTGAGTGTCCTGGTGGCCCATGTCATTCTGATGCAGCACAGAGTCAGCTCTGATGTTGGTCACTACACAGGGGTATTTTTCTCCCTTATGAATCCTAGAGGCTGAGAACTGCTGCCTTTTGCAGAAAGGAACAACATAATAAGCAAATATGAAATAACAAAGCACAGAAGGAATCACTCTCTGAAGCCCCGAGTGTGTAATGGTTTCAGCCTTGGCCTCTGCTTTTCACACAGTGGTAACAACCACTCCAGGGTCCTTGAGAACTCCTAGTCTCACTATGCACTTCTCCATCTCCTGCCCACCCAGAACTGGTCCCCTAAAGGCTTCTGCCATTGGGTGCACAGCTTAGTGGTAGGCAGAGAGGGGCAAGCACTTGCTTACCCACTATATTCAAATACCTGGGTTCTTTACCTAGCACAGGTAATGAGAGGGAACAGAGAGACAGGTAGATGGGGTGGGGGTGGGGGTCCCTGGAGCCCATGAACATTACTGCTGATGGCACTGTCTCACATGTAGCCAAGCATGGGAGGGAAGAGAGCAGGTTTGAATCACAGCTTTGCTACCTGCAGGCTAAGGATGTCGTCAGAAGCCTTGGCCTCATGGCAATGGCAACTTCTGATGGTGTGAATAGCCTTTAGCACAGCCTGTAATGTCACATATGTAAGCACTGTCCTGCCTGGGAGGTAGACCAATTAGCTTCCAGTTAGGGGTTCAGTGAAGCAAGGCCTGTTACGTATCCTTGAGCCTGACATAGCACAAGCAGACTAGACATGGGTGTTGCACCAGGCTTTGTCCATTACCAGAATCCACCGGAAGCTCAGGCGGTGGGGAACTACTTCTCTGTCAGTTACTGCTACACCACCCCACCCCCCAGCAAGCCTTGGTTTGCTCATCCCTCAGGTAGCCTGCAGGTCTTTACAAGTGACCCTAGAGTGCAGAGAACGAAATGAGATCATGTCTGCAGGATGGTCACCTCCTGTGGACGCGTTACAAATGCCATTCACCTTGGCTTGGAAAAGCTCTCCATCAATGGAGCAATCTCTTGCTTGTAAAGAAGCCAGCTTCCTGGGACGCTGATTTCATGGTCACGGGGCACACTGTGGCCTGGCTCAGCTGCCATTTGCAGATCCCAGAGGCAATGTGACACACTCTAAAGTGCTGCATGTTCACAGCGGAACATCAGTGGGGCAGCAAGGGATCCCCCTTTCCTGCCTTATCCCAATCAGAACCCAAAGACAGCAGGGTGGGGTCTAGAACCCTGTATTATTAGCACTCAGGAGGCTGAGGCAGGAGCTGCAGGGGTTCAAGGCCAGTCAGAGCTACACAGCAAGATCCTGTTTCAAACGGAAAACAACATGGCTAACAAATCAGACAAAGAAGTCAAGAGCATCATCAAAGGGGGCCTGGTGAGACGCCTAGAAGTCTTTGGAATCTAGGCAGAAAGCAAAGTTACCAGCAACCAGATTTTATTCCTGCGATCTGTGTCCTGTCGACTGGAAAGGTCTTGTTTCCACAGTGAAAGCTTTCCATGTTCTCTTGAGCAGGGGGAGAGGGGGAGAGGGACCAGTAAAAATGGCAGTTTGGGGGACCGTGAAGATGCGATATGTTAAGGCAGATGGCTGTGCAGTTCCTCTTGCTCTCTAGGGCCCCTCCCTGTCACCGTGTTTTGTTTCTTTAAAATTCAGGGTAGACAGATCTGCTCAGGATGCCTTGGAAAGCAGCCCCCACCCCCACCCCCATGCCTCACACAGCACCCTGGACGATGGAGTATTTTATTAATAAGTTGCAGGGTTTGATTCTCTGGGGGCCTCCTCTGGCTTCCAGGAACGATGCCTACCTAGTTTTTCTGCCGGCTTGGCGAACACTGATTAATGGCACAGGAATGTTCTGGCAGGACAGGCACTTCTTCACTGCCAGGGAGCCCTAATGGACGGTGCAGCCGTTCCCTGGCTGGGGTGGCCCGCAGGACTCTCTGTCCTCACATCACAGCGGCCACGACATCCTGAGTGCCCGCTGGGCACTGCTGGGTGCTGCTTACAAGTTCAGAAGCCACGGGGAAGCCACTACTCAATTGTTCATTTCTCAGCTGGGCACAGTCTCAGCGCAGGGGACTTCAGGAAGCTCCCTGAGGCTTCTGATCAGTGTTGAGACACAAGAGGTTCAGCTCAGCTGAGAGCCAATGCACTTAGCTACCAACCTAGAGGGGACTTCCTGCTCCCCCAAGCACCCATTTCCCACCGAGCCAATTCTTTAGTGACTCAGTCCCACGGCTCCAGGCCTCTGAGTCTACTTGGCCAGCATTCCCAACTGTCATCAGCCATGTTTCCGAGCTGAGCTCAGAGCACATACTGGCCCTGGCCAGCCTAAGATTCCACCCGATGCCCCTTCTCTTGTCCTGTGCTCTCCGTACTGTTTAGTGAGTTCCCATGGCATACCATGCATGGATTAGACTCTGAGGATATATCAGAGACCAAAGTGGGCAGAAAATGCTGTCCCTCCCAGAAGGGGAAAGTCAGAATTAAAAGGACAGAAAAACTACACCCATAAATCATGTCATCCTAGTCTCTGGTGGCCTCTCTGGTAGAAAATCTAAATTCTCCCAGCCTCATCTTGCTGTGCTCCCCTAGAGTTCTATGCTTTGACCCCAGAACCAAGCCCCTCTCAGTTCTTCCTACTGTGATTGGGCTCTAGGGTCCTGTGCTTTGAATCCCAATTCTGCCCCTCCAGCCTGGCAGCTAGGCTTGGGCAAGTCACCCTACCACTCCGTGCTTAGTTCTTCGTCTTAAGATAACATTTCCTCCACGTGGGACTACCCTCGGGACTCAGAGAGTTAATGCATGCTTGTTCCTACATGAACTTGATAAAATTAGTGTTTGTGTCTTACTTTGCCAGTCTGTGACATGCCGAAGTCAGAAGACCCTTGACTGGCTTAGGTAGGCAGCATTACGTAGGACATTTCACACTGAGCTTAGCGTGCAGAACGAAGGTATTTTCCCTCATCCATGTTTGTTAGCTGTTGCTGCATAACAAAGTGTCCCAAAAGGCAATGGCTTAAAATAACCCGGTCTGTAATAGTGGCAGATTTCAGGGGCTGGTGAAATGACAGGTGTTTTAGGGGGTGCCATAGACTCAGCAGGACTTAATTTTTCAAGGAGTCTTGATCTCAGATTTTTTGACAACCCGTGTTTATTTGGGGACTCAAACGGAACAAAAGCTGTGAGGGGACTCGCTTTTGGAGGTGCAGAACCAGAACAGGCAAGATCTGCTCAGGTATAGACTGGGCTAGCATTTCTGCCTCTTCTTGGTGGTCACTTGGGCACATTCCAAGTAATAAAGGAACAGAGGA
>CM052707.1:97526941-97564901 GCA_028551405.1 Uromys caudimaculatus
GCCCCCCCCCCCCCCCCCCCCCCGATCACTGTACAAAGATGGAGAGTGGGTATCAGAAGGGCGGGGCTGAAATGCCCTAGAAGGCATCTCTACTTCCACCTCCCTGTCAAACCTTTTTCTTCCCTATGGGATAAATAAAACTGTCAGCTGGGGCAAGCTGACCAAATAGGATGAACTGTGTCTTGCTGTGCATTGTGTTCTCCACAATAAAGTCAGAGTGGATGCTAAAACTGGTAAGGCTTTGTGAGGAGCCAGGCAGGCTCCTAGTGGCAGAGCTCCTGTGAGCAAGGTAATTTAACTGCTGTGCACAGAGAGGAGGAAAATGCAGAGTGGTAATTTGGAAAGCATACATCAGGTGCTTTTTAAAAAAATTGATATTGTTGGTTATTTTGCTTTTTTATTAAAGCCCAGAGCCCCGAGGACTGTTGTCACATCCTTGGTCAGTTCATTCAAGGAAGAGCGTTGACATTTCTCATTTGCAAATTTAAATATTGTCAAGAAATGGTTTAAGTGTTCAGCAAAGGCTGGGGAATTTTTATGACTATAGATGATTAGGGATGGCTCATCTCTGGGGAGACAGTGGGGGAAGGGGGAGGAGAATTCAGAGAGATTCAGGGAGATGGGAATGGCTGCCATTTATGGAGCACATTCTGTCTCTGTTCTGAGTGCTTTTCACATGTATTTTATTTTATCTGACATCAATCCCACAATTTTCATTTTACAGATGAAGACAGGAAGTTAAGGAGTTTGCCCAGGGTCATTTAACTATTCCAGAGCAAAAGCAGACATTGGAAGCTAGTACTGACTTTATGTCACCCACCTGCTTCCCAGCCCTGTGCTATGGGGGAACACAAACCTCAGGAGCAGGCACATTGGACTTCACGTCCAAGCTCAACTGGCTGCGGTGGATCCTGACCTTCCTTCCCTTTGTTCATGGCTGAACTAATGATAACTATACAGTGTGCCAAGCCCTGGGCTGGGTACTAAGTATGTAACAGAGAATACATGGCTGCAAAATCAGGAGTCTGGGAAGGCTTCTTCAACAAGGGCCTTGTTTACTCTTAGAGTAAAACTTGGCTAGGCTATGGAGTTCTCTCCCTCCCCCGTCCTCTACGGCATTCTCTCCCTCTGCATCTCCCTCCCTTTCTTCCCCTCTCTTCCCTTCTTCTTCTTTCACACACTTTTTTTGGTAACGTTTATTCTCACTCTCTGAAATTCTCATACCTGGAATCCAGCTGCCATGTTGTGAGAAAGCCGAGACCAGCAGGCCTGGGTAGATGTCGCCAACAACTCCAGTCATGGCTGGCTACATAATCTGTGTGCTGTAGTACTACATGACCAAAAATAACATTAATAATAAAAAAGCCTCTTGATCAGACTCGTTAGGCATCTTATGATGGTGACAAGCCCAGACCCTTCTAAGTACAGAGTCTTGCACAGCTATCCAGGTGTACAACTATGAACCCTAGGCCCCAGCTCAGGCCCCTTCATTTGCTCCAGCAGTGTATTATAGGAACCCTTCATGTCACTCCAGGCACAGCCACTGCCTGTAATTGTGTGAGAAACCATGAACCACTTGGGACTCACACCTGTGTGGGATACATGCCAATGACTAAATAAATACAGTTTATCACAGGTCTTTACTGGAGAAACAGAAGAAAACATCTGTTTACCCTAGACAGAGAATAACACCAAAGACCAAAGGAAGGATTGCACCCAAGTCCATTTTGATGAATCAGCATGCTAGCCGGTGCTGCCTGCAGAAGCATAGGTCACTCAAGTCAGCAAGTCCCTGGGCAGCTTCTGGGCAATTATACTACCAAAGACTACTCTCCAGTCCGCTGATTACTTCCTATATAAACTCAGGGAGAGGAAGCCTAGTGATGTGTGGTTATTAGTAATTAAACGAGCTGAAAAATGATTTGCATTCATTTCCTTGCTGCCTTCTTAAGCTTCACGTGTGGTCTCTTACAGACAGGAATGTCTACCTTGAGAGTACATTGTGTAGATTAAATACCATAACATCTGTGAGGTAGCCGGTGCAGCTTCTAGCAATCTGAAATACCTCCAGAAGGCCGTAGAAAAATCTAGAGGCGCTCCATAGGTGTTAATGTCTCCCTCTCTCTTTTGTTACAACTTTCACCTGGCAAGTTATGTGACCTTGGTGGGCTCATTGCATCCCCAGTCCTCAGTTTCCCCATTTGTAAAAGGACTGTGAGTCTGAGAGCTTCCATGAGCCATCAGGCTGGGGGCCTTAAAGAGCTGTATACATTGCACCAAGGAGCTACCCCTACCCCCATGTTTTTCCTGAGCTTGGAAAAATTAAACAGCAATGCTCCATTGGGTGGATTTTAACCTTGCTCTTTAGTAGATGGTGTTATTTATGATCTGTACTGAGAATTCTGGAATTCTACTTTTAAAAAAAAACACAGAAGTATTGTTAGAATATGTTTTCATTTTAATCTCAGGTGTGGAGATGTGGAGTTACTTTGGACTGTACGTAGCAGCTGACTATGATTTGTTTCGTGCTCTAGCAGAAGTGTGGTTTTGCCAGCTGCAGATAGTTTCGTGATTGGGTGATGTTTGGAATTCTAGGAAGTTTTCAGAGGGTATATAAATGCCTTGAGAGGCAGGGATGGTAGTTGATGGTCATTGAGGAGGGCGGGAGAGAGTTGGTTGGTTGAAGTTTGTTAGTAGTTGTGCTCAAAGAGGAAACAAAAGGAAAGAAACTAGATTGAGGGATCCCCCCATTCTTTTTTCTCTCCTGTTTAGTGACAGCAGGTGAAACTGGGGATATGAAGGGTGGGAAAAAGAACCCACAAAGTATCTAAGACTGGCTACATGATCTCTCTTTAGTCTTGTTCATCCTGGTTGTTGAGATTCTCTGATGGCCTGTGGCCTATTGTCCACTTTGAGCAGGCAGTGCTTGCTCCTATTTCAAAGATGCTCAGATCCCAGAACCAGCTGACTCATCCTGAGAGAGGATTATCACTTGAGACTTGGAGGTTTTATACAAGTGACAACGTTTCTGGAATGCCTTCTACTATGCCCTGCTATCATCAACAACAGACATTTATCAGACTCTTCGGGGTAACCAAGAATCAGGCCAAAGCTCTGTAAATAGTCCCTCTTTTAATTCTTGCAATGGTGGAAAAGCTGAGGTTTAGAATTCAAGCAACTTGCCCAAGGCCTTTTACCCTCCCTGTTGGATGTTTTCCTTCCAAGAAGGACACATCTGTCTGCAAGGTTGAAGGGGACAGGGAAGGGGATTACATGTGTCTACTGTCACAAAGTTACACCGACAGGAGACCACAGGAATGTGGGAGATTTGAGTAGGATCCTCGCAGCTCATTCCTTGAGTACCTAGTCAGACCAAATGCTTGCTGCTTACCTAGTGCTACACTCTCCCATTGTGGCCTTCTTGGTTGGGGCAACGGTGTGGGATGAGGCAGTGGGACAGTCAGAAACCTCCAGCTAAGAAAGTTCTGAATTGAGGGATTTCACCCTCAGTTTAAGCGCACCCCACTTTTTACTATCTCTGTCTAATGCCCCAGTTTCGTCATCCAAGTCGCCTGGAGGACCTGTCAAAGTGTGCCACAGGTACCGGCCTTAGTGCTGAGTCCCTGAATGATTGTACGACCCTGCTTTGGTCTGATGCTCCCCAAGGCGTGTTCCGTAGAACAGCAGCTTGGTGGGAGGCTGGGTAGGTGTTATGGAAGATTCTCCAAGACTAGTGAGCTGGAAGGAGCTTGATGCTGCTGTTTTCCAGGAGGGATTCCTAGAGTGTCTGCACACTGGGTTCCTCAAGGAATCTTTGACAACTTTTCTATTAGGCAAAACTCTGTCCTTCTCAAGAGCAAGGCTCAGATGTAATTAGTCTGTAAAGATCCCAAAGAGATGCCCGGGGTGGCCCCGTTGCCAATTACTGAGTTAGATCAGCCTTTTTCAGTTATGCAACTTCTCAGGCCTTCAGTGCCCCGGGTACAGTATAGATCTCTGAAAGGAGAAATAAAGAGATAGTTCTCGTAGCTTGAGCATCAGAGATCCAGGAGAGAAAAGAAGGCGTGGGCAGAGAAGGACAGACATGCCAGCTCTGGATAGAGGGAGTCTTAGTGAGAGGAGACCATGGTAAGCAGGGTGAAAGTTACAAGTGGGCAGAATTCTGAACTCAAAGGAGCATGAACATTTTTTTAAAGACCAATTTGTGAATTGGAGATAACTTTGTCTTTCTGATACTTTTTAGGCTAAGTAGTCTTTTGTAGTAAAATCAATGTCATATTGTATGAGGGTCACATGAATGGAAGATATAATTTCCGTCCTGTTTAAAGCCCTCTGGAGGCTCCTTACCCCATCCCCTACTCTTACGCAATGCCTGGTAAGAGACACCTGAACTTTTATAAGTACTCCCAACCCCAGCCTTTTTGTGTCCAGTGTCATCAGATGCATATTCAGTCAGAAACTAGAGACATTCTAGTACCAGTAGAACTACATTTAGTTTCCCTCTTGTGTTTTGAGATTCAAAAGGAAGTACTGTGCTAGACTTTGCATTAGCGTGACGAAATGCCCTCCATAAATAACCCAAGTGTGTAGGGGATCGGGATTTTGGCTCACAGTTGTGTGGTTCAGTTCACAGTACTTGTCTCTGTTGCTTCTGGGCCCATGGCAAGGTGGAGCATCATGGCAGCAGGAGCATGTGGCAGAGGCTGCTCACATCATGGCAGCCAGGAAGCAGAAAGAAAGAGAACACAGGGAGAGGCCAGGGCAAGATATTGACCTGAGGGTGTGTATACACCCAGTGGCCTACTTACCTTACAGACCCTACCTGCTGCTATTCATTTTTCCTCTATAACACCACCATATTGTGAATTTGCCAAGGAATAAGCTATTTATTAGGTTCCGTTCCTCAGGACCCATTTGCTTTCCAAGAGCCCACATGTTGGCAACCAAGCCTCACACATTAGCCTGTGGGGAATGTGTCATGTGCATAACAAATGCAGCTGACAGTTTTCCTGTAGCCCCACTTAATCTGCATATGCACCAGGATTAAAGCCACTGTAGGATCTGGCCCCAGTCTCTCTCCATCACAGTTACCATTCCCCATATTATGGGCACACATAACACTCCAGTCAAATGGCTCCTCTCTGAATCATCAGATGTGACTCAGCCCTTCTGTCTTGGCTATTTCCTGAATTCGCCTCTGCCTACCTTTGAGTGTGGAAGGCTTCTTATCTCTCAAGTCTTATTTTCAATGTCCCCTCCTCAGGGCCTTCCATGTCCACTTCCACTAAAGCCACACTTGATCACTGTTTGTGTCCTTTTGAATTCTCTGAGTAGCCCTTCCCACTGTCATATTTTTCATGCTTGTTTATCCATGGCCTTTCTCCTCCAGCAGGGAGGAAGGGTGTCATCACAGCAGAAAGACTCTGTGACTGTGTCGAATGATCTCACAGGCCAAGGCTTAGCTGGAACTTGAGCCAAGAACACTCATCTTGGCTGAGCTGTCAGTCAATGATGATGTGAAGCTTTGAACCCTCTTCTTTTGTGGCTCTAGGCTGAGGTTCCTTGCATCCTGCCAGGCTGACCCTCGTCCTTGAGAGGCTGGTGACAGCTCTTTGAGACTCTGGCAATTTAGATCTGAGGTCTGCTGTGGTGTTTGCTCACTCTGGAACGTGAAGGAAAGACGACTGGCATTTTCTGCTCTGTTTCACAGCCAGCTAATAATGGGAGGTTGGAGAAATTCCAGACTCTAAAAGAATTCGGGCAGGCCCTGCTGAAAATTGGAAAAGTCTGTGGTCAGAAATTCACAGTAGGTGGATGAGGCCTACAGAAATACTTGCCTGGGTGGCATAATAAAGCCCAGAATGTTAGGATAGGTGCCAGGGCCACTGCGCCTGTGCAGGAGGACCTTCTTTCAGCTTCCTATCTATTGTTTATATGGGATCAGAGTGTGATATCAGGACCCGACTCCCAGGACTGAAACCATTCAGCTCATAGAGAGCTTGCCTAGTAACCATGAAGCCCTGGGTTCGATCCCAGTGTCCCATAAACTGTACACAGTGGTGCACGTCTATAATCCTACCATTCCAGAAGTGGTGGGAGGAAGGTCAGAAGTTCAGGTTCACCCTTGGCTACATAGAATGAGGCCAGCCTGGACTATATACATAAACAAATACCCAATACACCCAAAATAGTCAATATAGGGAGGTACCAACATCCACTTCCTCCCTTCTGTCTACTGAGCAACTGCCAGGAGCTGAACTTAGCCTGTTTCTGTTAGCAGGTTCTAGACATCGAGCTATCTGGGCTCTGCCTTTGATTCTCTAGCAAAGGAGACATCAGGGAAGAGCAGGAATGCTTAAGGTCCTGTAGCCCTGTGAAGAACAGGTCTGCCCGATCTGCGGGAGCTTCATTAGGTGTTCGTGTTGTGAAGCCATCATCTGACCCTGTTTCTTCTTACCCTTACCCAGAGCTGCTCACCTGCAGGTGACCTGGATGTAGCTGTTTACCTGGCCCAGGTGTTCATTTCTTCCTTGTTCTCACCCACGGCCTCTCTAAGCAAGGCTCGCTGTCTCCTACTGCCCTTTCTGCTGAGCTCAGGACTCCTAACGATGAGGCAACATGAGCATTAAGAGTGCCTATGTTCACACTCGAAGGCAAAGAAATTAGCAATTGATTTTTTTCCCTGCCAGTATCTCCCTCTTCTCCACCCTGTCACCAGAATGACATCTCTGTAATTGTGCTGTAAGGTTTCCTCGTGCATACGTGCGTGCATGCACCCACTCAGCCAAGTGTGGGTCTGCAGAAACGAGCACAGTCTTTGTGTTAAAACAGAACCACCTTCGCCACCAGCTAATCTCTAAACCTGTCTTAGTGTCCCAGGCCTACTATAACAAAATGTCACAAACTAGGAAGGTCAAAAAAAAAAAAGTTGATTTGGAAGTGTTAGTCTCCCCTTCGACAGCACTCCTGAGTGTTGTAGGGGGGAAGCCTGTGATGGGTGTACCTGACAGGTATCAAAACCTGCTTTCCCTATAGGTTTGACCCATGGCACCATCCGTAGAGATAGTTCTAGAAGTTCTTCACCTTATCTCAAGACACCTTGCCCAGGATGGTGAGGACAGAGGAAATGAGTACCTGCCTGTTGGGAAGCATCCCAGGCCAGCGTCCTTCCTATGCTGGGCCTATTCAACCCACTGATTTCTCTCAGAAGTGAAACTGACAGATACACTTCCCAGACCCTGAACAGAAGGGGCATGTTGACAATCGAGCCGTAGCAGCTGAGAGCAGAGGCCTGTGGGAGCCTAGAAA
Source organism: Uromys caudimaculatus (assembly GCA_028551405.1). NCBI lineage: Eukaryota > Metazoa > Chordata > Mammalia > Rodentia > Muridae > Uromys > Uromys caudimaculatus. The sequence continues at coordinate 97,534,250 of CM052707.1, forward strand.
CCAGGCAGCAAGAAGAGAGTTGGCTGGATGCAGAGCTGGCAGAAGCACCTGTCCCCAATCTGAAGTTGCCTCCTGTGACCCTGGACCATACTAGCTACTTCTCTAAGGCTTAGATACGCAGATAGAGATTGATGGCATTGATCTGAAACAGACATCTGTTTTCCAACTTTTTAAATAAAAGTAGGGTTGCTTTAAAAAATCCTTCCCAGAATCCCCTTTTGTGGGGCTCAGATGCCTGTGAGAGTACAGCAGCCTCCCTAGGAGAGGCTCTCAGCCTCTGCGATTGCCCAGGTAACAGATGGCCTGATAATTTGATGCAATTAAAAGGAGCAGGTTGCTGGAATTTAATTAAGAAACAAAAACACTTTGAGGACACTTGCTTTCAGACAGGGAGCTGAGGACTGGGCGAGCCGTATCACCAAGGTGCACAGACCTAGCAGGACACAGGGGAAGCACGGATGTAGAATGTGGCCCATATGGCCTTGTGCAGTGGCCCGTAAGGATGGGTGAGATGTATTCTTGGACCTCCTCTCTTGCCTTCCACCCCTCCAGGCACTCACCTGCTTTTTCCAATGTGAGATTCATCCATACTGGTTGAAACACTGAGAATAAAATCCAGACTCTTTCTCATAGCCCTTAGGAGGCTGTCTATCATCAGACCCACCCACCTCTGCAGACCTCTCAAGCATCAAGATTCTTTGGCCTTCTTTTGTACTTTGGTTTCTCCAATACATGAATGGTCTCAGGACCTTCACATTTGCTGCTTGGCCCACTTGGATAGCTCTTCCCTGATAATCCCATGATGCTCCCGTTCGCTTCATCCAGTGCCGAATGGATCTGTGTCTTGGCTTCTCTCCTATGACAGTGTAACGCTATGATTCCTCACCACATGGGGTGGTGGTTAGTGTTGAGTGAACAGATAGGTGAGAGATATACATGTCAGATGTAGACCACATGAGAGGTGCTCCACAAATGTCATTTATTGTTAATTTCACTCTGACAGCTAGTTTGATGCCAGATTTGCTAACCCACAATTGAGGCTTCAGAGGAAGCTTCTGTACATACGTCCTGTGAGGATAAGCACAAGGAAACAAAAGGGCCCAGTATTGTGAGCTGAGAAGTGTAGATGGGGTGCTATTAATAAATTGTAATGTTGAGGGGTATGGATGGAAAAATAGGGAGCCACAAAGGCCACAGGGCTTGGGTAGGAGGTAGTGGTGGGGAGCTTCTCAGCAAGGCAAGCATGATCAGCTCCTCATCTTGGAAAGACTGCTTGATGCAATTTTTCCTATATGAAGAAGAAGAAACCCAAAGCAAGCAGTTCTGCCATTGTAAGCGCACTTGCGGGGCCACCAGTTTGCAAATGTGGTATGTCTTAGGTGATGTCTTTCCACAGCTGACCACATCATCCCTCCCATACTTTCTGCTCTCTTGGTGCCTCTGCCTAAGAGCAGGTCTCCTAGAAGGACCCTGACTTCCTCCCTGGATTCTAACTCCGCCTGTCACTGTCGCTATCTGGCTTACAGGGCTGCCTTCAGAAGCTGTGTGATCTGGAGATAAAAAGACCCTCTAGATACTGGTGTTGTGTGCTAAGGCCACCGCCCACCACGCAGCTGCCTCTCTCCTGCCTTCTTTGGAAGCCTCGCTAAGGGATGCCCATTGATCCAAGCAGTTCAATTTCCCATCTTCATTCTGAATGTTTCTCCTCCCTTCTGTGGCTTCGAAGCTGTTGGGAAAGAGAATCTGGTTCCAGAGCCCTGGTCCTTGGGTGAAGTTTGCTGAGACTGTCATCTGAGGCTTATTCTGAGCTCGTTCCCACACCACACACATCTCTCAATATGAGTGTGCCGAGATGGGGTTTGCCTCCAGGGTGTGGGATAAGGAGCTGCAGTCCTATGGAGAGGCATTTTAATTAGCTTCATCCATGGGTCGATTTTTTTCTTTCTGTTTTAACTTCCTACCTCAATGGTTTTCGAGAAATTTGCCAATGTGTTGAAACCGCATGGAATTAGCGAAAAGGAGAGGCCTGGAGCTAACTGGGGGTGGGAAGGGCTTCCCTTTCAACACTCAAAGCACAAAGACCTCTCTGCTTGCGACAGTGGGCCTAGACAGCACATGTTGACCAGTTGATCAATGCCAGAAGGTAGGAAGGCTTCCTGGGAGCCTCTTTAATGAAGAGAAAAAGAATCTGCTTTGGCTCTCTTAGCATTTAAATCAAAGATAAGAAGCCTGCACAGCTCTTCTGCTAAGAGAAAATGCTTGCAGGTGGGGGGACACCATGAGTTTGTGTTCCCAGCACCAATTCACTCACAAGGCTAAGCCCCCCTTTGGATTGGAGCATGATACTATTTTTGTAGATAGACTGCACCCCCAACATATGAAGCTGAAGCCAACTAGCTTGACAGAAGCAAGGAAGGAGTCCAAGAGGCCTCCCCATTCTGTCTCAGACTACGGAGCCCTGCTCTTTAGAGACTATGCATCTCATCTAGACTGCATGATGGAGGCCACTCGTTCATACTTAACACCTACTCAAACGCCTGAAAATCATATTTGTAGAGCCCCCATGGTGTGACGAATGCTGCTCTAAGCTGTCGCAGTGAGTAAGGGGGTAATGTTCTACATGGGACAGTCAAGAAAGGGCCTGGAGGAGAAGTCTGAGCAGAAGGATCCAGAGAAATATGGGGAATCAACTCCAGGCTGAAGAAGGTTAAGTACAAAGAGCTTAAAGTGAGCATGTCCATGTCATCAGGGAGGTCCAGCAAAAAGAAGGCTAGCACAGGCGGGCCACGGTGAGCTAGGACCAGGGAGATAGGTGCAGAGCTTAGTCAGCATGGTCACACAGCTGAGATAAGGCCCCAATGGCTGCCATAGTCCTCCGCAATCTTAGGCAAGGTGGGATTGGAAACGTTGAGTGGTTCTGTGCAGCAGAGCGACATGGTCTGAAAGATGCTTTAGAAAGATCTTTCCTGGGCCAGGTAGATGGCTTAGCAAATGCAAAAGCATGCAAGCAGTACAAACCCAACATCCTGAGTTCAAGCTCAGGAACCCAGGTAAAAAGCCAGATGTATCGGAAGCACAGCTGTAATCCCAGCTTTCCATAGGAGGCAGAGACAGGAGAATTAGCAGGTAGCTGGTAGACCAGGTACTACACTGGATTGTGTTAGGGATTTTCTGCTTATAAAAGCAGAAAGTCAACTCAAATTGACTCCCATAGTCATGGGTTTCCAGTATAAATTGTCCCAGGATTATACTTTAGGTTATCATCTTTCCTCATGGGTAATGCCCCCACCCCCACCCCACCCCGAAGTTCTAGACTTCCAATAATTACAAGAACAGAGCATTTCATCTTTGGTAGTTTAGGCAATAAAGCTGATGACCCATCTACCAAAATCACTTGCCCAGCTCTTAACTGCCCATTTCTGACCTAATCACTCTGTCTAAGAAAATGGAAGATGGGGATTGACCAAGTCTTCCATGTGACCGACCATCTGGACCTAGGGTGGTGGCAGAGAAGACCTTTCCCCACACCCAAATTGTGCATTTCTAGAAGTGAGGAAAAATGGAAATTGTGCAAGTAAAAATAACCGACTTCTACTACCCAGGCATAATGAGAATATTCTTATAATGAATGAGGATCCTGCCTGCTCATTTTTCTGTGTCATGGCGTGTGCTTTCCCAGAGACATTAAAAAGAGGCCTCACAGCAATGAGAACTACGGCTTGTTGGGTAGCACTTCTCAAAGCTTCTCCCACACATTATCCAGCTACAAAACACAATACCGCCAATGCCCACAGAAAGAACTTGAACCCGAATAGCCGAGAGTCACGTGTTCCTCAGTTACCTGACAAGGCCAGAGAAAGCAGAAAGAAAGACAATATCCCTTCCATTCAGCCTTTGTATGGGAAGAATAAAGATTCATAATAGCTCTGGGGAGGGTTGGGGTTGGGGAGTGACCAAAGAGAAACTGACTGTGACATTGTATAAAGTCAGAATTTGGAGCCAGAAATGCCTAATGGCCATGGACATTAGGTTTTGTGTTTAAGAGAGAGCTGCCTCTCTGTGAATTATTTAGACAAACATTCAGGGACAATGTACTACACTTCAAGGCCATTCCTCAGCAGCTCTGCCAGATTGGCCTTGAGAAAGCAACCTGGGCTCATGGGCAGAGCATTCTGAGATGATGACTGGCTGGCTTCATTAAAATAGCAGCTCTGGTTTGCCTCTCTGCCTGTAAATGACATCTCTCACCTCCCGGAGTTGTTTGCTTTGGATAATTTCATTTTTGCCTGGGTTTTGTTGGCCTCTGGGGTGGATTTATTCTTACCAGTTAAGAAAGTCCCCAAAGCCTCAAATTTACCCGTGAAATTGTTAACTTGCATCTTTCTCCCCACAATGGTACTGTAAGCTAGCTCACGTGATCTGAGAGGAATCAGCTAATGCCATTACCTTAAGATGCTGAAGCAGGCTCTGAAGTGGCGAAAAGATAGATACATAGTCAGCCTCTATGCCCCGGGGACGTCTCCCTGGTTACCTTATCTTTTATCGGTGGCTGCTTCATCCTCATGACTCTGAGGTCTGATTGGGTTCAGTTGCATTCTCAGTGGGGTTTCGGGAACTTTAAGTGTTTACTTGGAAACCAGGGTTCTCCTGCCTCTTTCTTTTCTCTCCCCAGCCACATCAAGCCCTTATCAAGGCTATGGCAGGAATGGCTGCTATGCTATGGGCCATATTTCTTTTCCATGTGGGGAAGGACCAACTGGATGGGAGATGGGAGCAGTAGCTTAAAAAGCAGCCAGCCACCTCACTGAAGAGTGCTGGGGCTTAGGATCAACATGGGGTGACACTGCCACCAGCAGCTTCACTTTTGAGTACCAGACTTAATCCCTGAGTCTCATCATCCTGACTGTAGAATAGAAACCCAGTACACATCAAGAGGCAGGTACCAGCAACTGAAGATTTCTGGATCCACCAGAAAGACCCTCAGAACCCCAAAACTTAGCCCCCATGTCAGAACACCTCTCCCCACCTCACTGCTTCCTACCCCTCCAGATTCCTCCAGGACTCAGTGGAGACTCTTGCATCTCTGTCTCCTTCAATTCCAAGGTGGGTGGGCCACATCTGCTTAATACTGCTGTGGCCAGTCCCCCTTCTGTGTTACCTTAGTTCCTGCCTTCCTTGGGACCAGCGCCTCTTGGCTAACAGGCTTCCCGGCTTCCGTCCACACTGCAGCCCGAACATCATTTCTAAAATGAATGACCACCTCATGCCCTCTATTGCCTTCTATGGCTCCTGTTTATCTTGGCAAAGTCCCAGCCCTCAAACCCTGCCTGTCTTCCAAGGTTTGTCTGTGGAGACTCCACTCATACTCTGTGGTGATCCAACTTAATTTCAAGCCTCTAAGCCTTTCCCATATCGCCTCCTCTTCTGCCATCAACCCTTTCTCTCTTGCCTCCCTGCCTACCTGCTCCTGTTCATTGTTCAAGATCTGCTCAAAACTCACCTCCTGTTATCCATCCATTAAAAGAAGATGCTCCAACATTTGCTTTATGCTAGATGAAAGCAGCAGGTGCTAAAGCTCATATATCGTATGGTCCCACACAGTGTATGGCCCCACACATCGTATAGTTCCCCCATTGTGGAAGGCCAGGGCAGGAGTTAGGTCAAGCAATGGGAGCAAGTGATGACTAAACACATACTTCCTTTTGAGGTGAGAAGAATGTTTTGGAACTAGGTAGGAGTGGTAGTAAAATCAAACCATGCATGTTTTAAATTCCACCGCAGTATTTACTTAATAAAGGTTAATTTTTTGTTTCAAGTTCATTACAGTAGCTTCTGTTAGAAGTTCTTCTGAAGCACACAGGTGGGACAAACCTTTCCTGCATGGTGGTCTTATTTCCATCACCTGTCATCCAAAGTTTTAGCACAGCACCTCAGAACTCACTTAGTTCCCTTATTTTGTGTGTGTATGTGTGTGTATATGCATGTGTGTATGCATGCATGTGTGTGTGTGTTTGTGTTTATCTATGCATGAGTGTGTGTGTGTGTTTGTGTCCAGTAGCCCATTCCCCCTGGGGTCCCCATCTTCTTCAGCATTTCTTGGTCCTCACATTCTGGAGAAGGGAGAAGCCCTCCTCACAGTTGCATCAGTCCATCACAGCCTTACAGGTTCCCAGGAGAGCTGAGCATCTTCTCTGCAGCAGAAAGTACTTGCGTTCCAGCGCAGCTCCGTTGCCTCCCTCCCCGTAGCTCTGGCCTACTTGCATAAATGCTAGCATCTCTTTTTTGGCTCATCTCATGGGTGTTTCCTTTTTATTTACTATCTCTCCTGTTTTGTACCATCAGCACTTCACAGCAGGGCTTTGTCCCCCTTTCCTCTTCTTGAAGCAGTTGAGAATGATTAAAGACAAGTAGTGGCCTGCTGGCCCCATTGTGTCTAGGACAGGAAAGAGGCGGGGCACACCTAATGCTCTAGTGGGGAGTTGTGAGTTTTTAGCGTACAATCTGGGAATCCACTTCAGCTGGGGACTGCTCCAATAAAGTGCCTTCAAGGGGCTCCTGGCCAGCCATGTCAGTGGCAGCATACCCTCCTAAGCTAGGACTGAGGGGTGCTGCTTCCAACCATCTATTCATCCCTCCTTTTCCTGAGTACTCCCAACATCCAGATGCTGACCCTGCAGTTCCCCATCTGGGTCTCCTGCGTATGTTGATGAGGCTGGGTTTGCTGATTGACTGGCTCACTGCTGTCACATTGGCCTTCTTTGATCAGCATATGCAGAAGCAGCCTTGCCCTGGCTTGGAGGGCCTAGAATTTATTCTTGTCTTCTCCTATCTGCTGTCGTGGTTCAAGCCAGAAACCCGGCGGTCACTCTGCACTTTGTCTTCCTAGCAGTGGCTGCCAAGTCCTGGGCGATCGGTGCTCTTAATTCCTCTCATCGATCTTTGCTCTCCTGCTCATTGCTGTAGCCATACCCAGATGTCCCTATTGCTGATAAGCTAGTAGTAACCCCTAATCACCCCTTACTTCCTCCCCCATTCATACATTTTCCTCACTGTCTTCTAAATTACCTTTTTTTTTCTTGTTGCTACTGTGGCGAATGACTGTGAAAGTGGCTTAAAACAACACAAATGTATTCTCTTAAGATCATGGAAGTGGGAAGTCCCAATAAAATCTCTTTATGACTCAGAAGAAAGCAGGGTGAGTTCCTTTTGGACTGTCCCGGAAAAATAAATTTCTTGCTTCTCCTGGTATCTGTTGGCTGCTAGCCAACACAGCCAAATCTGCCTAGGGGTCAGCTTTTGGGAGAATCCAATGTAAAATATCAAATCCTGTGAAGAGGTAAAAATCCAGCTAAAGTAGCAAAAGTCAACATTGATGAATCTATCATAGGTGCCATACCCTAGGATAAGCCACTAATACCCTTTGCATTGTTTAATAGTCTCGGCATTCCTGTAAGACAGACATGGTTACCATTCTTCCTTTATAGATGAGAAAACAGAGGGATAAAAGAAGGGACAGGGATGACTGAAAGACACAAAACTTCCATATTGCTTCACCAAGGTGCCAGTAGCACACACATGTAGTGCAGAGTAGGAAGGGACCATCCCTAAATTAAGAGAACTTCCTGTGTGAAGGGTAAGAGTGTGCTGGGCTTCCTTCTCTTGCTTACAACACAGAAAGCACTGAATTTTTCAGCTGGCAGGCATGCTCATTGTCTGCTCTGCTTAAGTGTTGGGACAGTTCTTCCTCAAGCTGAGAAGAGCCTGTGAGAGGGCCTTGGACCAGCTGCCAAGCTGACTTTGGCCTATACTTTTTCTAGAGTTTTAGCAGTGGCCCGCTTCATCGCTTCATCTCCTCCTCCAAGGTTGGAATTAAAAACTGTTCTACCACCAATCTAGACAACTGGTCAACCACACTCCCAACCCATGCCAAGTTTTCAAATTCTCTTTTCATGCCTGATCTGCGCTTCTCATAAGGATATATGTAATGGATTGTGTAACATACCACAGGTGGCTCACCCTGTGAATTGGACTTCCAGAAGCTGTGGTGATTATCCTCACCAGCCAGGGTTAAATCTCAAGTTCAGCTCCATGGAGACTGTTTATTTATTGGTACTCTTCTTTATGCCCCTGGGTGAATGGGGTTTTATTAGCAATTCAGCCAAAGGGTTGGGTTTTCACTCAGCACACAAGGCAATTTGTTTGAAAAACTGTACATCTGGTTATATTTCACGATACACATGACACAAATCACCATAATGTAGAAAAGCTGTGAGGCGATCAGCGGCCATGGATTATCTTTGCTCTCAGGCATTGGCTGACTATGGAAGCAATGATCTTAGACACAAACCCAGAAATATACAAGGTGCATTCTGAAACTACATATTACACCAACTGGTGTTTGTTTGTTTGTTTGTTTGTTTGTTTGTTTGATCGATTGGTTGGTTGGTTGGTTGGTTTTGAGACAGGATCTCATGAAACTTCAGCTGGTACTGAGATTTCTATGGACTTCTGACCCTCCTGCTGATTTTATCTCCTGAGTCTTAGAGCTCTAAGCTTTTGCTACCATGCCTAGTTTTATATGGTGATGCAACTTAAGCCTAGAGCTTCATGTTAGGCAAGCACTTTCCAACTTAGCTATATATCCAGCTCCCATCAACTTATATTTAAATATTATAGTTTATTTTCTAGACATTTACAAATGAGTATGAAGAAAAGGGACCAAACAACACCCAGATAAACACTTTGCACATTTGCATTTGATTGCTAACTGGTTTTCTATGCTTATGGCTATAGTTTACAAAATCATATTATAGTGTGCATGCTGTGTTATTCCTCTTTCATTTGGTAGTACATCATGGCCCTTTTCTAAGTATTGCATGCCTAAAATTCAATGTTCAAGTATTGTTCTACATTCTTGCTTTCTCAAGAGATTCTAATTAATTTACTCAACCGCTTTTATTGGACATTTAGTTTGTTTCTGCTTTTGCTCTTTTATAACCTTGAATATCCTTCAGTTGAGCCCTTGCTCAAGTAGCTCAAAGCATTTTCTGAAGACAGGCTTGTCAATGTGCAGTGCTTAATGACTGGACTGGAGGGGGTAGAAAGGGTTCTTGATGTTTGTTGTTTTGATACCTGTCTTAGTTAGGGTTTTACTGCTGTGAACAGACACCATGACCAAAGCAAGTCTTATAAAGGACAACATTAATTGGGGCTGGCTTATAGGTTCAGAGGTTCAGTCCAGTATCATCAAGGTGGGAACATGGCAATATCCAGGCAGGCATGATGCAGGCAGAGCTGAGAGTTCTACATATTCACCTGAAAGCTGCTAGCAGAATACTGGCTCCCAGTCAGCTAGGACAAGGGTATTAAAGTCCACACCCACAAAGCCATACCTACTCCAACAAGGCCACACCTCCCAACAGTGCTGCTCTCTGGGCCAAGCATATACAAACCATCACAGTATCCCTTTTGCAAGTCCAACTTACGTTCTAATGATCAGTATTTCACAGTGGACATATCTCAGCTTGTTAATGAAGCTTCAACTCTTTCCAGAGTTGTTCTTTGGTCCCCATATAGATGAATACCTATCTTCCCATCATTTTCTCAACTTCCAGAATTATGTTTTTAAATGATGGTAAACCATTTTCTTGGGTGGGACTTGAATGGGCTATCATTAGTGTTTCATTATTAAGTATGATGTTGATCATTGGATGTTCTTTGCTTCATTAAGAAAATGCCCTGTGCTTTTAATTTTTCAAATATTAATGCAGATTTCTAAAAGTCTTTTTAAAAAGAAAAGTAACTGGGTTGCTTCATTCAGCCTTGATATGAGGGTTCGTGCCTAGACTTATTGCATCTTGTTATGCTGTGTTCAGTTGATATACCTGGAAGGCCTGTTCTTCTCTGTAGGGAAATAGAGGAAGAGTGGATTTGGAGGAGAGGGGAGGTGGGGAGGGAAATGGTAGAAGTGGAGGGAGGGGAGGCTGAGGTTGGGATATATTATATTAGAGAAGAGTAAATTGAAAATAAAGAAGAAGAAAAGCAAACACTGGCTGCATCTACAGAGATAATAATTTATCCTCATATATCTCCTATGATTGAGATGTATTCTTTTAATCTCCTAATTTGATCTGCACTTTATTATTATAATGAATTCTTCCTAGTCAAGGCTTATTACTGTAATTTGTTGTTTTTGTTTTGTGGTGTGGTTTTTGAGATAGAAACTTGCATTCCTGGAATTCCAGGCAAATGCCACTACATCCAGTTTAAATCTTTTATTATTATTTTTAAATTTTTGTGTTACTTCATATAAATGAGTCAAGCACTCACCACTAAACTGCATTCCCAGCTGTAATTTTTCAGAGAAACCACTGAGTAGGTTAAGGTTATGTTAACTTTATAAAAATAAGCATAAAAGCTTCTTGGCTCTTCATTCTCAGGAGCTTACTGGATCAACACACAGAAAGTGCTTACGTTCCCTCCCAGGTAGCTTTAGTGGACGGACTGGGGTCTATGTGGTCCGCATGTTTGGAAGGTGAAGCCGAGTCCCTTCCCAGCCCAGGAAGGGATTTCATTCTGTACTGAAAACCATGACTCATTCCATTAGATTTCTCTTCTTGGAGCAAAGCACACAAGAATTATCCCTTTCCTGAGGCAGAATTGGCTTAGTCACCTCTTCACTCCAGAGAGCTCTGACACATAGCAGGGACAGGAAAAGTCAATCCAAAATACTGCACAATACTGCACAGGGTGACAGCTTTCTTCGTGAAAGCTTTGCATGAGTAAGTCTGGTCTATCTAGCCAGACATACCTAAGCTATGTGGCCTCGCTCCACCTGTCCTTCATCCTCATCTGGCCAGACGATGCTCAAGATGCAAAGCCCTCGAGGGAAATATCACTCTGCAGCTTCAGACTTATGGGGCTGGAAGACACCCACCCCCAAAATCCATCCAAACATATATTGCACTCTCAATGAGGCAGTCATGCCAACTCCATGGGAGGAGTTGACGGCCCTCCTTGCTTCTTTGACCTTGGGAAGGATTTTCCTTTAGTCTTTTCTGAGTACCCATATTTTGAAATAAGACTCCTGGTCTGTGAAAAGCAGAGAAAACAGACTTCATTTGACCGTGTGTGTGTGTGTGTGTGTGTGTGTGTGTGTGTGTGTGTGTGTGTATGATGCATGGTGTGTATGTATGTGTGTGTGTGCGTGTGTGTGCGTGTGTGTGTGTATGATGCATGATGTGTGTGTGTGTTTGTGTGTGTGTCGTGTGGTGTGTGTGGTATGTGTGGTGTGTGTGGTGTGTATGATACATGATGTGAGTGTGTGTATGTGTGTGTGTGTAGGTGTGTGTGTGAGTGTGGTGTGGTATGTGTGGTATGTATGATGCATGGTGTGTGTGTGTGTGTGTGTGTATGATGCATGGTGTGTGTGTGTGTGTGTGGTATGTATGATGTGTGTATGTGTGTGATGTATGATGCTTGTGTGGTGTGTATGATGTGTGTGTGTGTGTTGTATGTATGATGCATGGTATGTATATGTGTTTGTGTGTTTGTGTGTGCATGTGTTGTGTGGTGTGGTGGGTGTGGTATGTGTGGTGTGTATGGTGTGTATGATGCATGGTGTGTGTGTGTTATATATGATGTTTGTGTGTGGATGTGTGTGATGTATGATGTGTGTGTGGTGTGTATGATGTGTGTGTGTGTGTGTGTGTGTGTGTGTGTGTGTGTGTGTGTGTGTACTTGCCCATGTATGCGTATGTGGGGACTAGATGGTGCCATTGCTTTTTTTTTCTTTTATCAATCTCCGCCCTCCTTTTTGAGTCAAGGTCTCTCACTGTCTGTGGAGCTCACCAATTCACATCCAACCAGAGCTGAGCCAACAGAGGCATACTTGCTTTGTGCCTAGGATCTAGGTGGATGCTGGGAATCCAAACTCAGGTCCTCTTCCTTTGTAGCAAGCACTTTACTGTCTGAGCCCTCTCCTTGGCCCCCAGCAGATGTGTACGGCAATTAACTGCAGTAGTTAGTTTTGTGGCTGGGACAGAACAGGTGTCCAGAAGAGAAATCAAACAATGAATGGATGGGAATCTATTCTGGTCCCGGCAGTAGTCCATCAATGTACATATGGTAGACAACATCTTCTGGATCCCTGCATCAGAATCCCTAGAGGATTCAAATGCAAGTTCCTGGATGCCATCTAGATTTTCATATCAGAATTTGTAGGGAGAGTCAGTTATGTACATTTACAACAGAGTCCTCTCGAGGTTCTCATGAACACTTCCATTGGAGACTCAAGTTTTGGGTCAGTCTTATGAGATTATGTTAGGAAAATCTTCCTCATTCATAGTTCATTCATTGACTGGCATACCGTTTTAGCCAGTGTTCTATTGCTGTGAAGAGACGTCATGACCATGGCAATACTTAATAATGAAATCATTTAATTGGGGCTGGCTTACAGTTTCAAAGGTTCAGTCCAGTATCATCATGGCGGGAAGCATGGCAGCATGCAGGTAGATATGATGCTGGAGAAGGAGCAGAGAGTTCTACATCTGTATCAGCAGGAATCAAGAGGAATGACAACCACTGAGCCAGGCTTGGGCATTTGAAATCCCAAAAGCCCACCCCCAGTGACACACTGCCTCCAGCAACATCACACCTACTTCAAAAAGGTCACACCTCCTAATCCTTGACAAGTAGTTTTACTCCTTAATGACCAAGCCTTCAAATCTATGAGCCTATGGGGGCCATTCTAATTTAAACCACCACACATACATCTTTGCCTGCCTCTCTTTTATGGTAGAGCAGAGTTAACACACTCAAAGCAAGAAGAGCATGAAGGGAAAGGGATACTAGTGGAGTAGGTATCTCACATCTGACAGATTTATCCAAATGATAAGTTATTATTAGAAATTTTAATTAATCAAACAGCTGTTGGGGAAATCGTCTCTCATGAAAGCCAGTGAGGCTTTGCAGTGCTTGACAGACAAGATGGCCCTGGAAACAGGTAGAACATCTGTGGAGAGTGTGGCCTGTGACATGGAAGTTGACTTGCTGAGCCTCTGCTCTGTGCTCTGAGTGTGTTTCTATATGTGTCATCTCTTCTGAATCCCCATAGCAGTCTTAGGCAGGTCAGGTCCTTGTCCTAGGTTGAATTGCTTCCCAAAAACAGATCCTAAGAGAAGATGTAAGCCCTAGGAATATAGAAACGGTACAAAGACAAAGAGGTGTGGTGTGTCTAGACAGGCATGAGAACCAAGAGTGGGCGTGCCAGCAAGCCGGCATCTCAGCCAACGGACACTGGGTGTCTTATAAGAGAAATGTGTTTCATGCAGTTTCAGAGTTTAGAAATTGGGAATCACAGAGCTAGTATGGTCAGGTTCTGGTGAGGGCCTTCCTCTGGCTTGCAGACTAACTTCCTCAACTCTCCTCATAAGACATAAAAGAGGACTAACAAGCTGTTCAGGATTAGGATTTCAACATATGGAGTTGGAAGAGGGCATATGGACATTCATGTTGTAAACACTAGTTATTGCCATGGGAGACTGGAGCTTATCCCCTCTAGGGAAATAGCACACAGTAAGTAACATGACTCTCAAATACCCTATGAACTCCACCAGAAAACATTAAAGAGAAGAAGGAGGAAAAAGAACAAAGTGGCCCAATAGGACCTTGGAGGCAGAATTCATTATGCCAAGAAATTAGCTTAGGAAGTGTCAAGCTGGCCTTCTGAGTATGACCAGCACCACATTGGTAATCACCTGTCCTTATCCTTGTTGGCTACCTGTCCTTCATCCTTGTTGGCCTGGTCTTAATTTTAGAGCACTGTGTGCTGATCTAAATGTTCTTGCTTGAACAAATCCACTGAACAGAATTACAAGATGCTCACAGATCTTAATTCCAGGGACATGCGTGTCTGTGTTTTCTTCTGATACTATTTCATGTACATGTGGTTTATGGAAATGCAGTCAATGCAACCCAGTCATTTCTCTTGCAGCTTACACATAATGTGACACTGTGCACATGTTCCTGAGCCTGAACTCTAATCCAGAACTTTAGAAATGTCCCCCCAAATTGCCTTCACAGGGATGGGGTTCCAATACACTTAAGAACCCCAGCAAATCATTATGTGGCTCCAGGTTTTGATTTCCTTGACAATATTTATATTTAGAAATGGTCTTTATTCATTTCTTGACTTGTTAATCTGGTTCCTTAACTATGCAGTGCAAAGACATAGACAGTTCCCTTACTCAACATCTGTCTCTGCCCCCAGGAAGTGCTGTGAACATAGCAGATGCTCAGTCCATAATTGTGAGTAGATAGACTCTTGGTGGAAGCACTTGGAGCATTTCCAATCTTATTCTTCCTGAATATTCTTCAGTGTTCCAGATGTAGTGTAGGAAGAACAATTCAGAAAAGACATTCAACTTCCCCTTGCCCCCAAAATCAATTACCAACAACTGAATCCTTTTCAAGCATTTTGTGACAGATCCTGAAAGAAACCCTACCCAAGACCACTGGAGAGATGGAAGCCAGCATGAGAGCCAAGCTCTGGGACAGTGTTTTCTATAACATGAATGTGGCCATGTGATCAATCAAGAACTGGAGTCAGTTGTAGGCGATATAAGCAGTGAAAAATGCAGTTGTGACAGTCACAGTCTGAGCTGTTTACATGTCACAGCATGCAAGTGTAGTTTGTTCCAGGCTACCAGTCAGTTTACTTCATGGGCATAAAGAGTAAGGTGACTGTTCTTCACCTTGACTCAACCTTAGATAGACTTGACCTTGATGACTCTGGTGGTTTATTTGAATGTTTGGTCCCAGTTGATGGAACTGTTTAGGAAGGATTTGGAGGTGTGGACTAGTTGGAGGAGGTATGACCCTAGATGTGGGATTTTAGTTTTCAAAAGCCCACTCATTCCTAGTTAGCTCTTTCTGCTTCCTACTTGTGGTGGATAAAGATATAAGCTCTCAGCTATTTCTTTAGCTCCATGTTTGCCTGCCTGCTGCCATGCTCCCCACCATGACAGTCACGGACTCACCCTTTGAAATTGTAAGCCCCCAGTAAACTGTTCCTTCTATAACTTTCATTGACAGTGGCATCTTAGTACAGGAAATGGGAAATTAACTAAGATAATGACAATTGCTAAGACCAAACCATAGGGACCGATGCTTGTATTTTATCTGCTTCCTCTGACCCTTGTGGTCTGGGCTGAGGATGTTCTACACTGGAAGGTGAATCCAGAAATCCTGGGCAAGGCCAAACTCATCTTTCAGATAGTATAACCAAGCCAAGAACCTCTGATTCTGCCCTACCAGGAACACTGTGATATTTTTATAGAAGCTAATGGGGCAGTTCTTTTTCATATATTAGCAGACCTTGGTGGAGACTGTGAGTCGGCCATTTGCCTGAGGTGGGGAGTCCTCACATCCTACTGAGAAGAACCTCTAGGATGGATATGTCTTGCTGCGATAGCCAACTCCAATGTAGCGCTATATGAATACGTCCCAGCTTGTCTTTCAGCACACAAGCTACTACCTCAGGAACATTAGGTTATACTTGACACACTACAGGCTTGTCCTCAGGGGATGCCCTCTGGCAGATAAAAGGCATCCCACTCTGGAAACCTCTCCCTCTTACCTTTTGAATAAATGACTCTCATGGCTCATAGTCCAATCTTGAGTCCTGTGACTATTCAGTTGATGTTCCCAAAGTTCCCACTACAGATGACATGCCACGATACTTACACATCAGCACCACATCCTTTTCCATGATGATTGGGGTTGGGATTGGGGAAGGATTAATTCTAGCACCGGAGGGTTCTGGGACATGCTGTTGCAGTCTGGAGATCCCTGCTACTCAAGAGGTTAGAGCAGAAGGGTCACAAGTTCAAGCCCTACTTGGCTACAGAGTACCTTCACAGCCAGTCTGAGCAATTGGGTGAGATCTTGTCTTAAAATGAAAAGTAAAAAAGATGCCTCAGTATGTAAGACTGCTTTCTGTGAATGTATGATGGCTTGAGTTTGGACCCCCAGCATTCACGTACAAAGCCAGGCATGCCATGTGCACATACGTGGATATATACGCACACACATCTTCCTCACACACCAACACACACACACACACACACACACACACACACACACACACACACACACATAAAGGCCAGCATAGAAACTTACTGGTAGCGCAACTGTCTAGTGTGTATGAGACCCTGGGTTCAACCTTCAGTATCACAGGAATAAATAAGTAACCAGGGCTCCAGATGCTGTCTCCACAGAGAGCAGCTGCTCCAGGTGAGATGCCCTTGGGTGCACAGGACCATCCCAAAAAACCCCAAAAAAACAAACCCTCCTTCCTTATGCCAATAATAGGCAATTAGCAAATGGTGATGTATTTTGCAAACAAAAGGCATCACTGGTTTTTATTTTATTATCGTAGTTGTTAACAGCCTTGGAAGTGTGGCTCACATTTGTCTCTTGAAGAAAAAAAACAAAACGTTTGTTTGTTGTCTGAGCATAAAGACAGTTATCCCGTGCCCACAGAGCGCTAATGATTGCGAGTCTTTAATGGTGCACTTCAGATGTCTGGTGTTTTCTTCCTCCATTTCACCTTCCCCAGACGTGCTTGGCTTAATA
Organism: Uromys caudimaculatus; assembly: GCA_028551405.1. Classification (NCBI taxonomy): domain Eukaryota; kingdom Metazoa; phylum Chordata; class Mammalia; order Rodentia; family Muridae; genus Uromys; species Uromys caudimaculatus. The sequence continues at coordinate 97,550,885 of CM052707.1, forward strand.
ATGGCTTGGCGGGCTTGGTCTGACAGGGCCTGCTCTGAACTTGGCTCTCAGAATGTTGGGGATGTGTATGGAATTCTCAGGCCAGTTAACATTTGTTTCCTGAGCCTCTTGCTTCTGGGGAAGGACTAGAAGACTAGACTCTCAAGGTTGCCTGGCTCTCTGGATGCTGTCTGGAGAGTGAGGAGCAGGCGTGGGTCCCAGAGAAGCATGCTGGACTGCTCAGCGCCCATACTGCGACCTCTTTTCCATACCTCGCTGTCTCTCTGACTTTGGTTCCTATTAACACAGCAACCTGAATGGAATTTTTATGTTATTTCTAAATTGCTCCATTGGGGTCTGATTGGCTTATACCAAGTCCCACATATTTTATGCCGAACGGTTTGTGGATATCCATCTGCTAAATCCTCCGCATCAGGACCACACACACACCCACAGCCTCCCAACATCTCCACTTTTACTATTGCTGTCAGGTTTCGAGTGCATGTTTAAAATTTGCTAAGAATGGGCTTTTTAAAAGGTTACTGTACTGGCATTAAAACCCTGCTGTTTGCCCATCAGTGGCTTCCCATGGTGTCTACAATAAAATATAACTGCCTTCTTAAGGTTTACCTGATGGCCTGAAAACTCAGCTGGGCCTCGCTGGCTCTTGCCCAGCCCATTGTCAGAGAAGCCCTCTGAGCTCCTTGTAGTTCAGCAGTGAAGGGGCAGCACGCAATACATCTGTTGTACCAAAGTGAGGCCCCCACTTGGTTGGGTCGGCACTCATTTCCATGCTAGAGAGGCCCACAAGCCAGCTTACACAGGTCTAAGTATCTGGTCACTCCTTCTTCTCCAGGCTCCAGCTGCTCCCCAAACCACCTTACCACACAGCCATGCTGACTTCCCTCCTTCAGTTGCCTCAGGCACCTCCCAGGCACTTGCCCATTCCATTGTTCTAGAAGGTTCTGTACTCTACTCCCTTTCAGGGATGGCCCTTCTTCTCCTGCTTCTGCTATTGCTTCAGAGAAGCCTTCCTGACCCCGATGGTGACCATGCATTGTCCTCCTACCTGGAACCCACGTCCCAACTGCCCTCCTCAGTTCCAGAAAGCTAAATGCTGTGACACAGTAAGTCTTGAATGGAAGGAAGAAAGAAGGGAAATCAGGAAAGGGAGGGAAAGGAGAGGAAGCTTGGGGGGGGGTCTATATGGAGTGGAGACCTGAGTCCACAATGTGCCATCCATGGTCTCCATGAAGTGAGATGACATGAACAAATGTTCCTCACATTTTACAGATGAGGAAGATGAGGCTCCTGACTGGAAAGGACTTGCGCAGATCACATAGTGAGGCAGTGTAGAGGTTCCTGTGAGTGAAAAATCAGCTCTTGAGCATATCCCCCAGCCCCAGTATCGAAAGAGACAAGGACCCAGCCTCTCCTCAGGGGTATCACAGGCAGAGAATCCCAGACCTTAAGAGCCTTGGCTTAGAATGCAGAAGTCAGATTTCACTCCTAGAGTTTCAATGTTAGCAGTCTGGGAGGAAGGCCTTGGTCTACATTCTGAAGCATCTCTTCACTTCTTGTTCTCCAAGGAGTGCCATTTTGTCTGCATTTCTGAGGTGCTACAGGGAGGACAGAGCTGACACTCAGGAACCAACTGCTAGATGGGTGACTGAGGGACATATTTTCCTTTTGGAATTTTTCTTCCATTAAGAAAGAGATCTTTGAAGTAATCCAGGTCATGTTAATATGGCTTAGTTCTAACCATTTTCTGCTTCAGCTTGGGTTTGGAGCATAGAGAAGACCGTGGACTTGGTTTTCCTCTTTTCTCCTGCGAGCCAAGCGCTCTTGTTTCTTTGTAGAGCTGTGAGCTGAGCTGCATGGCTGATGGACAGATATGGGGCATTACTACTCGGCTCAACAGGCTCCCACATCTCAGGAAGTGCCTCAGACATTTTCTTTCCATTCCTGCCTTTCCCTTTCTTTCTTCCCACCCTCTGTGGCTCCAGGTAGGTGGTAAGGGACTCTTGAAGAACTTGAAGCATGTAAATCTTGTGAGCTAATTGCTCTTTGTAGCGGCCCAGGAGGACTCGTAAATAAAGCACAACCAGAAGTGGGTGAGGGATGGGGAGATGCTCCCACTTGCCACCCTGGGATCTTCTCTTCTGGGGTCGGTGTGTGAACTTCTCAGGGCATCTGTCTTTGTCTGGTTACGCTGCTATCACAATGTGCCATGAACAGAGCAGCTTATAATGACCAGGCACTGGTTTACCATAGTCCTGGGGGCTGAGAAGCCCAAGATTAAGGCATATTTGCTGTCTGCAACCCTGGTTATGGGTCCAGGGATGAGTTCTCTCTGGGGTCTCTTTTATGAGGGTACCAATCTCATCCACTGGAGTTTTGCTCTCTTCCCTAAGCAACCCTTGCAACGCCACACCTCCTTATTCCATATTGCGGGGACTAAGGGTTCAACACAGGAATTGCACCGAGAGCAGCCACAGGGAGTAGAGTGCGCTTGGTCAGAGTGGCCTGTGGCAAACAGAATTAGTTTTCTAGATTATTCTTTAGGCATTAGGGGAAACTTAGGTAAATGATAGTGAGGAAAGAGGGGAGCAATTTCCTGGCCAAAGAGCTGAGATGACCCCAAACTGCCAACCACCAGGGAGAAATAAGCAGCCAGGGAACTAAAACCCAGAAGAATCAACAGAGAAATGTGCAACTGGAAGAACAAGCTATTTCATTCATTCATTCAACTCATCCATCCATCCACCCATCCATTCATTCATTCAGTAAGTCATTCAGCTCCTGCTGGGCTTTATTGCTATAATCAGAATTTATGATACACAAGGAAGGAGCAATAAAAGGTATCTATTTATAAACCACAAACTGCACAGTGTGTGAATGCGTAAACCTCAAAACTCTTCTCTACTTTGCTGGGAAAAAAAGGGAGGTTTTTCTCACCCTTGTGGAAATGAAGAGCAGGCATATGTGACTATGGGACAGGTTGCGGTTTAGCTTTGTGTGACTTCTACCGAGGTGCTGGGTATGGAAATAAGAGAGAAGGGAGAGAAGTAAGTGAGAGCCATAGAAGGTTCTGGAGAGAGGAAGACACACATAGGATGTATGACAGAGTTTGTCTAGACAGCTGTGTTTAAAACCATCAGGGCAGGGCAGGGAACTGGCCTTACTGGCCCTGCCTACTCTGGTCTCAGTTCTCTCCACACCCTGTATCTCCCCCCCCCCCCCCAATAGTACCACGATCGCACCACGGATAATCAGGCCTCCAGTCACTTTGTTTTGATATTTGGTGAAAACATCACCAAGAGGGATATCACCAAGAGGGACTAGTCCAACCATTAGTAGACAAGAATTTATCACTCAGGAAATCTCCTATCCCAAAGCCCTGGACTGGGACTAGAGAAGTCAAGGAGAAGGAGAAAAAACCGACTCCTGTTCAGAAACACTTTACAACTTCAATAATGTAGATGATGCTGATGTGGGGTGCTTTGCTGACCTCGCCTTGGGTTAGATATGAAGTTTTGTCTCCCTCTCACCCCACTATTTGCGTTTTCATGTGGGTATTTGCACAAGTACAAGTGGGCGCATGTGCACATGTGTGCACCTGTACAGAAGCTGACATCAGATATCTCTCCCAACCGTTCTTCACGTTGATTTTTGAGGCAGGGTCTCTTGCTGCACCTGGAGCTCCTTGGTGATTATGACTGTCTCCACCTTTCCCCCATTCCTAGCGCTGAGGTTATAGACATGTGCTACCACGTCAGGACTTTGTATAGATCTTACCTTGGGTCTTCATGCCTCTACGGCACACACTATGTCCTCATCCCTGCTCCCATCTCTTCTAATGCCTTGGAAACCTGCCCTTCTTTGTTTCTGGGAGTCACAATGCCAGGCTCAGTGTTAGAGTTCAGATTCTAGATGATGTCCCATGACAAAGATGGCGGCAGCTGCAGACCTTGGGCTGCCGTTGACTGAAGGCCTATGGGCATGATGCACCTGAGATCGTGTAAATCGCAGCAACTTGTACAGCCAGTGTGGGAGTTTGGTTTCTGCAAGCGAATAAGGCAAAACTCTGTAAGTTTTACTGCTTATGTTAAGGGGCAGAGCCTAGCTTGGAAGGGGAATTTCCAATATGGTCTGTCAATTTCTGTGGTCTCCATCTTTCTAATCCTCAAAAGGGGAGTAAAATTCAGAGTCAGTGGGTTTGCTTCGGAGTTCAATTAACTTACTTATGGAAAATTCCAGAGCCCTTCTTAGCACAACTTCACATCCTGCTCATGAAACTCCTGCATAAACATTTGGGAGGAGGTTGAAAATCATCCCCAGGCCCACCTGGAGCAGGGTTAGAGGTCCAAGCTCAAGTTCTTGGTTCAGTCCACATTGTCCAAGTTTTTAATGAAGTCTTACTGGAAGTCTTAATCAAGAAGCAAGCCTGGAGGCTCTGATCACCCCCAGCTGCCCCCGGACAGCTCCATAATTCATGTGGCCAAAACCATTACATGAGTTGACCTAGAGTTCTGTCAAGAGTCGTTTACCTAGTAATTACTAAAACAGCATAGGGAGACTGCATCTATTTGCATTTCAGATACGTAAGAGCGATTCCAGAAACATCCTCGCTCTTCCTGGGGATCTAGAGAGCAAAAGGCACCCTGAGGAAAAGCCAGGATGTTTCTGGATGCAGGTTTGGAGCACCAAGCTCCCAGGTGACCACCCATGTGAGAGCCAGGCAGGCTTTGAGGAGTGAGAGCGGCAGCTTCCCAAATCAGCTTCGTGTTCTTCGTTATATAGTAGAGCCTGGAGCTCCACAATCTCCTCCCGTCAGTACCCTGAAACAGACTGTTCTGGATAGCTAGAAGGGCCTATGAGAACCTGAGTGGATGGTTGTCTTTCAAAGAGTTAGGACGTAAACAAACAAAAACAGCTTTTAAAATAGGCAAAGCTCTGGTTTTAAAGGCGTTTGCCAATGTAAATTCAATCATTGAAATTTCCTGGCAATTACTTAGAGTTGCAGTTATAATCCATACTTTTTGGATGAGGAAATCAAGGTCCTGAGTGATTAAATACTTTGTCCCAGGTTGCATAGCAAGTCAGCAGACATTGGAGCACAGAACTTGAGTCTAGAGCAGTGTTGACCCCCAACTATAAAATTATTTTTGTTGCTACTTCGTAAGTGTAATTTTGCTACTGTTTTGAATTATAATGTAAATATCTGTGTTTTCGGATGGTCTTAGGTGACCCCTGTGATGGGGTCATTTGACCCCCAAAGGGGTTGTTCCCACAGGTTGAGAATTGCTAGTCTAGAGATTGGAGCACAGAACTTGAATCTAACTTCTCCTTCTATACTGTATTTACTGGGACACTCTTTTTATCTGAGAAAGAAAGCAAGGAAGTTTTGTTGGTGTTGCTTTTGTTTGCTTGTTTTTGAGAAATTAGAAGACACAGGAACAGAAATAATTAAAATGTTCGGGGAAACCCCATGCTGAGCCCATGGCAGAGCTCTATGAGACACGATCACTTCGAGCAGCCAGGCTCCATGTTTAGGAAGAGATCATGAGCTCATTCCCAGACTTCTCAAGGACAAAGACCTTATGTTGCTCATGTACACCCTCAGCACCCAGCCCTGTGCGGGGGACACAGTAGGCACTCGGTAAGTGCTTGTTCAGTGGACGTATACTCATGTCCACATGTCTTATGATGAGTTCAACTTTGGTCCCTATGGATGCCGGTCTGACCTGAAGACACTTACAGGATACACAGCTGCCTAGACCCCAGTGAGGTAATCTGCTTACCTGATTTACGAGGTCCTACACAAAATGAAGATGCAGAGGGGTCCTTATTAAGTGTGTTGTGGGGTGCAGAATGACAGCAGCAGACCATTAAGGGCTGCATGGGGTGCTTGCTGCATGGCTATGCTTACAGCCCACCAAGCTGGCTTGGCTCCTACGTAGGATTTTGATCTCTTTCGGGCAAACAGAGGTTCATCCAGGGCTTCTGAGACAAAGGCTGGTGTGGAATTTTCCACTGCAGCAAGAAGGAGTCCAGATGTTCCATGCCCAGTAGGAGCAGGTGGAAGCCACCTGGCAGATGACATGAGGAACTCCCACTGTAATCCATCCCTGGTGACAGCTCTCTGGGCAGCTCCTCATATAGGCTTTTCCTTGCTCTCCGAACTTCACCCTTAACCCTCAAAGCCAGTGAACCCTAGGACCTAACTTAGGGAGGGATCACATTTTCACACACACACACCCCCCCCCCCGGCTTTCCACTCATATCTGTACCACTGTTAATCCGGTTAGTTTGGATTATAAAAATAACAATCACCAACAGCTGCTAATCACTCAGACCCTGGTGTATGTGGGATGCTGGGTTCTGTATGACCACTGTGCTGGTGAAGTAGCCCTCTCTATTCCCATTCCACAGACCAAGAAACTGAGGTTTAGCAAGGTCAGGTCCCCATCTAAGGGCACTTGGTAGCTATAAGGCCAGTACTTGGGACAGAGCACCAGGGAGGGGGAGGGGCTACTGTGGATACAGCCAGAGGATGGCCTTGTCTGTCAGTTTTCAAGAGCTGTTCACTTAGGGTTGTTGTTTTTATTATGTTGAGTTGGGGTTTTTGTTTGTTTTGGGGGGGTTGTTGGTAAAGTTTTGTTTGTTGTTATTGTTATTTTTGAGACAGGGTCTCTCAGCGGCCCGACCCATTAGTTTAGGCTGGCTGGCCAGGGAATCCCAGGGACCTACCTATCTCTTCCTTCCCGGGGCTGGGATTACAAGTGATAGCACCATGTACGCCCTTTTATTAATGTGTGTAGGGATCAAACTCAGGTCCCTGGACGTGTAAGGCACACAGTCTACTGATGGAGCTGTCTTCCCAGCCTAATGGGATTGTGTTGGTGTTGTTTCCATACAGGCTTGCAGACCCCATAGTTACTGGCACCTTCTCATTCTCTGCTGACTCCTCCATACTTATGGTTTTCAGGATTCAGTCCATCTTGGTTTAGTGAAGTATTGCCATGTGACAAGCCACCTTTAAACTCAAACGGATATAAGCAATAAGCATTTACTGATTTTTTTTTGGAGGCTGGGGCTAGCTGGATGGCTCTGCTGGTCCTAGCTGGCTTTCAGTCTTCTAGGTTAGCCATGGGTCCGAATCAGCTGTGCTTTCTGGGTGGAGCATTCCTGTCAAGGTCAGCCTGCTGCAGACAGAGCTATGCTGACAGGGGACAGTCACACTCCTCTGCCATCTCCTTCCTGTACCTGACCATCCCACATCTGTTTGCACAGTTCCTCTAGGGTTCCAGGAATAGAGAGAAGTTGACCAGACTTTCCTGAGGTCTGGTCTTGCTGGACTGTCTCTTGCCTACCACATTTTCAATAACTACACAAAGACTTACTATTATGTATTTAAGAAAGCTTAGGCCTTAACTTGCTACTCCCAACTAGCTCTTATAACTTAATTAACCTGTTTATTCTAATCCACGTTTGCCGTGGGGTGCTACCTCTCGCTCAGTCCCGGTACCTCCGACTTCCTCTGTGTCTAACTGGCAAATCTCCCGCTTCTCAATTCTTCCCCAGAGTTCCTACCTCTGCCCAGAAGTTCCACCTTTCCTCTCCTGCCTCAGCTACAGGCCGTCAGCTCTTTATTAAGCCAATCAGAAGGTGATGGAGAAGAATGCTTACAAACTATGAAGGCAGATGATGATCCATAAAAATAACAATACCAAGGTCCAGATGGTACTCAGCTCTTTGCAGCGCAGAAATCAATATTTGAATAATACAAAAACAACCTTTACACAGGGCGCAGAAAGATTACCCCAACAGTCTGGCTTTGGTGGTCATTTGTTTTGGAGCACAACATACGACATACATTCTCTCAGCCAAAGAAACCACAAGGCTCAGCTCAGAGTCAGCATAGAAGGATAATACTACTGGAGACTACAGATCAGAGACATAAGGAATAAAAGGCCATGTGCATAAACAATCTTTATTAACTCCACGACTGTGTATTTGTATGTACAAGGGTCCTCTCTGAGCCTTTCTGATACTGACACAGCTGGCCCTGACAACCGTCCACTAAAACACATACTAACCTCTACGCCCCATTTTACAAATGAAGAAACCAAGTCCCAGAAAGGTTGTATTACTTCCTCAAAGTCAGACAGCTAGGAGGAAACGGAACCTGGGTTTGAACTGGAGCAGGCTGTCTCTAGATCCATGTGTGGCCACCCTGTTAGTCCGGTCTCTCCTTGATCCTTGAAAGCTCCTCTTTGATGGGAGCCATGGTTGTTTTTAATCTGAAGGCATGGAGATACAGCACTCTCAGCTCATTTCAATACAAACTGATTCAAAAGCTATCCCAAATTTTATTGCCTGGCGGCAGAGCCGGCTGGCTGAAAGATAGACTTGGAAGTTTTATTAACTGTCGCCATGGCAATTTCGAAGACATTGGTTACATGGGAAGATTTCCTGACACCTCTTATTCTTAATGGCGCTGGCAAGTCCTAGGCAGGTTGATCTATGGCTTTTAATCAATTAATGGATGGGGGGGGGTCTCTGAGTGCAGATTCTCCACATCCAATCTTGTTAGAACAGGAATGAGTCCATGGGTATAGCCATTCTGGCTCCCAACAGGCAGAGACGAAGTCCTTTTGGGCACCGTAATGACATGAGCCCTTGAACTCTGTCAATAGAAGCAATGTCATCCAGGCCCTGAAGACCTGGCCCAGGCTGCATGCTGCTTGCCAAGCGCCTGTCATACCCCTCAGCTGGGCGGACTGCAGGGCCAGTGACTCAAATACGTCCTGCAGGAGGAGCAGTCAGCGCCCTGGAGTGAGGACCAAGATTTTGCAGCAGGAAAAAGAGATGGGAGGAAGGCAGTGAGTTGAAATATCTTCTCTGTCCTCAGTAGCTTTGTGATCTCGGGCAGCTCACTTAACCTTTCTGAACTTTCTCGTTCTAAAAATTAGAACAATAGCTTGTGGAGAATTAAATGGACAGCACACTGAAGTCCATGCAGGGCCAGGCAGCTTCTCCGCCTCCTCCCTATCTTCTCCTTGACACAGAGGCTGTGCCTGCCCATCTCCCTTTCTCCTGGTCTGGTGGAGAGGGAAACAGTGAGCTATACTTGAAGGCAATCACCTTACGGAGAAGAGGTTAGGTTTGGAGGTTTTGGTCCATGGTTGACTGACGCATTGACAAAGCAAGTAGCAGAGAAGACATGCTCATCTCGTGACTGGAATGGAAAGAAGAGGAAGGGCCCAAGGAGCCATTAGTCCTTGAACCAGAAGCCCCCACAATCTCCCTGTAGCACCATGAAGGGAACAGCCTTTCTGCTCACACCTCAGGGGGGCACTTAAGATGCAAAGTGTAGAAAAGAAGTGCAGAAAAGGCCTGGACTTGAGGAAGACCTGGGTTCTGGGTCCAGCTGTCTCGTCAGCAGCTGTGTATGCAAAGCTGTTCCCTGAGCTGTTCCTCATTGCAGGAAGAGGACACCCAGTCCCTCCAAGGCCACTGTCATCCTGAGCTACTGACTGCAAATGCAGCTTGTGGACTCTGAATCCCCCTCCAGAAGGGTCACAGGGTTGTTCTGTGTGATTCACTTTCTTTTGATCTGTTCTACATTAGGGACTTAGCAACTTGGAGGTGCTGTTTATTGATATCCTTGCCCCCATTCAACTTAAAGTTGAAGAACATCTCCCAAAATCAGTACCAGAGAGGGGGCAGCATCAACCCCTTCCTGCGGATGGATCCTCCAGAAGATGCCAGACATTCTGGCTTTGTGACCTTTAACTTCTGGCCGTGAGACTGGCAGGGAACGTTTCTGTTGTGTCAAACCACCCAGGTTTTTAGGATGGATTACAGTAACAGATGTCCCCTGCCCCTGTCATCCAAACCCCTGACTCGGGTGACTGCTGATACTTCCTGCACTGAAAAAGAAGACAGTTTCGGGTGGGGACAAGGAAGTTGGGGGTGTGGGGGTGAGTGGATATGCTTAGGATCAGGAAAGCAAACTTGGCATCCACATCCCCCTGAAGGCTTTAGAGACTTCAAAGAAGCCAGGCCTGAGGTTGGGGATCCTGGTGTGATCAAGTGGCCCTTCCCTGCAGGACCTCTTCAAAGGTCAAGTGTCTCAGAGTATCTAAGGAAGTGGGCGGGGGGTTTTCTGAAAGCACCTTCTGGCTGCACAGTGGCCTAAGACAAAGAAGAGGAGGTTCCAGAAGAAAGGCTCTGGATGGGGATGTGTGTCTTTCTTGAGGTGCCACCTCTGGGGGATATAAACCAGCCCTAATTTAGCAATATCTTCAGCAAGGGAGATAGGGCAAGACTCGCAGATCTGAGGAACTTCCTTCTTTTGTGCTTTCTTACCTGCAGAAAATTTAACATCATGTGTGTGTGTATGTGTATATGTGTGTGTGTGTGTGTGTGTGTCTGTGTGTGTGTGTCTGTGTGAGAAAGTATGTGCATGCACAGGTATATTTGCGTATTGGCTTCTGGGTGTGGAGCTCAGGTCCTCATGCTTGTGCTCTGAGCACTGTATCCCTGGTGTTGGTGGTCATGGTAAGAACGATAAAGGTGCTAACGTAATGAGTGCTCTGTATGACCATCCTGCTCAGCACTCCATGTGCCTGATCTCATATGTGTCTCCCTCGTAGCCCTCCTGAGAGACAGATTGTGATTTTATGTGTGAGATACCAAGACACACAGCAGTCAAGTCCTGTGGCCAGACAGGGCCAGTCAGTCGGAGCTGGAGACTGATGTAAAAACATCAGATTCCAAAGCTGCTTAGAGTCAGCATGAGACAAGTGCTCACACATGGGGTGATGTCACATCCAGACCATAATATCCCGCAGCACTGTCTTTTCCTGGGAATGATTGTGTCCTACACTATGAACATCCCTTCATACACACACACACACACACACACACACACACACACACACACACACACACACACACACACACACATGAACCCTTGCAGGGCTGGAGGACGGAGGGCTGGTTCCAGAGCCAGCCTGCCTCATGTGTGAAAACTGATCCTGCTGCCAACCCACTTTCTGGGGCCACATCCCCACCCCCACCCCTTGCTCTGCGGAACAAGTCTTCTTGCTCTTTTGTGTGCTAACTCAAATCCCAGAAAGCTCTGGAAACCAGAGGATTTTTTCCCCACATAGTCAGCACAAATTCATTCAGCAGCTTACCCTAATAAAAACACAAGCCTCTCCCTCTCTCTCTCTCTCTCTCTCTCTCTCTCTCTCTCTCTCTCTCTCTCTCTCTCTCCATCCTGCTAAGGCTGTTGCTTGGAGTGGTGGTGAAGACCCCAGTGCTTCATCCTGGATCCTCTGCAAGAGGAATGCGATGCAAAAGCCAGATAGATGATATTCCCTTGTAATCCCAGCGTTGGGGAATCCCAGAGCAGATGGATTCCAGGGCTCAATGACCAGAGAACCTAGCTTACTTGGCAAGATCCAGGCCAGTGAGAGACCTTGCCTTACAAAATACAAAGTGGATGGCAGCTAAAGAACAATATCCCAACCTCTGGCCTCCACAGTCATGCACACACATGCACATCTGCATGCACTTATGCATGCACAGGCACGCACACATACACACATGGGCACATGCATGCATGCACTCTCGCACATGTACACATCACACACACATACAAGTTAAACAGTACATAGCATCTCCTGTGTGTCCTATCAGGATTCCCCAGCTCCTTCATTCTGGAGCACATCTGGAAACACGCTGCTGCATCTGTAGTATCTACTTTATGGGCGTTCTGAGGCTGGTAAAGATCAGTTACTTAAAACAAAGGGCTCTTTCCTAGGCTAGGCGATATGAAGACGGGCCTTGGTTTTACTGTCTCATGTACACTGTATGTGATTCTGAGGACTGCTGCCATGTGCATATTGCAGCCGGTGTTCCTAGTGAGCACGCTGTGCACACAGCAGGCCTGGCTTAGCCTGCTGAGTTTCAGCTTCTGGAAGCTTCCGGAAGCTTCTGGAATCCCACAAATGCCTGTCACCTTCTTGTCCTCCGCACATGAACCAGGATACTCAATCATTGTTCGGTGAGTTGAATTTTACCTATTGACTCCAAGCAGAGGCTAGGTCGAGACCTGCCTGAGAAAGTCCTGCAGCCTGTGGTGTTCCTCGGTTTTGGTGCACACTCAAACCCCACACATATTTTGCACACATGCATATGCACAGACATGAAGACCCAACTTTATCCTCCTACTCTCAGGGCTGCAGAGGAACCAGTGCCTTGGAGTGAGCGAGGTTCATTTTTCTGTGTCAGTGAGGCCTGGAAGAGAAGGACTTTGCATCAAAGGTTGCCCTCTCCTGCTTGTGAAAGCTGTTTCCCCTTCTGGAAGCTGCTTGGCTGCCCACTGGTAAACAAAAACCAGAGACTTGGCCAGCTCCAGAGGCTCCAGATGTGCCTACCAATTGCTCCTTCCAGCTGTGACCGGCCCCTCCCCATACGTAGAACTAAGATGAAGCCGGTAGTCAGCCTCCGTGGTTGCCTTCCCTTGACACATCCTTGGCCGTCTAAGCTCCTCTATGGTTTTCATCAGCTGGGGACACCGGACCCATCCCTGGGCTTGAGCTGAGCACACAAGCCCTGCCAACATATATATGCTGAGGTCAGCAAAACTAAGGTCGGGGAACACACCTCTCATAAGCCTGGGCAGAGAACCTGGCTGACCCTGCATCCGAGCATCAAATGGCACATGGGGTAGATCTGAAGGCCCAGCATGCCTTGGCCAGAGTGCAGGTGGAAGTGGGGCCAGACATCTGGGTGTTTATTTTCCATCACTCTGGGTCTGGCAGGAGTGGGGCACACCTCTCCTTTGTGCTGGGGAGAGTGGGAAGCTGGCCAGTGACCTCTTATGTAGTTTAAAGGGACTGCGGCTGGCTTCTGGCTAGGGGAAGGAAGCAGGCAGGAACCTCCATGAGCCAGACACACTATGGGGTGTTTTCAGGTTGGCGATGTGAGCCTTTGAGGGTGACCTTGAAAACAAATAATACCACATCAAACATCCAAGTGGAGGAGAATGGGCAGGAGAGAACAGGTCCAAAGAGGAACTTCGAGGGATTGTGAGTTGAGGGCTTCCTTCTCCTGGAGGGGAGGTACTCCGGTTTCTTGTTCCATTAGAGTGCCTGCTGGGTGCTGGGTGCTGTTTTAGACAAGCAGAGAAGGAAAAGCAGGGTAGTGGAGGGTCCTGCTTTGTGAGGCTTACATGCTGGCGGGAAAAAGGAATAAATCAGTGAGTATGTGTGACTCTCCCTTGCCAGAATGGTGAATGCTCGGCAAAAGCAGGCAGGGCCTGGAGAAGAAGGCAGAGACAGGAGCTTGTTCTATCTCACTCTGGAACATTTAACAATGAACAGTTTTCTAGGAGGTCTGAAGCCCATGGCTTACTGCAGTTAGACCTCCCAGCCTGTCAAGTTCCAGGGAGCAGGGTTTAGAGCCCACCCTCTGCATGTTCATCTCCAGGTGGAATGGCTAAAGCACAGTACAGCAGATGCAGGCAGGACTGGCTGACCTTGTGTCCACCCAGGTACCACTGCATCCCTTACCTCAACATCTTCATCTGTAAAATGGGAATGGTTACTCTGAGGGTGTCAGCGGATTCTTAACTACTATCTTTCTTCCCACATCCTCGAAGTTCAGAATTAGTGGCGAGGTAGATCCCAAAAGCCTGCGGGAAGACACAGGCAACCACCTCGTTCTTAAGAAGTGCTGCCTGACCAACAGATTGGGAAAAGATCTTAACCAATCCTACGTCCGATAGAGGGCTAATATCCATATACAAAGAACTTAAGAAGTTAGACTCCAGAGAACCAAATAATCCTATCAAAAAATGGGGAACAGAGCTAAACAGAGAATTCTCACCTGAGGAAATTCGCAGGACTGAGAAGCACCTAAAGAAATGTTCAACATCCTTAGTCAACAGGGAAATGCAAATCAAAACAAGTCTGAGGTTCCACCTAATACCAGTCAGAATGGCTAAGATCAAAAACTC
>CM052707.1:97565001-97615001 GCA_028551405.1 Uromys caudimaculatus
GGTATGTACTCACTGATAAGTGGATATTAGCCCAAAAGTTTGGAATACCCAAGTTTCACTTTACAGTAACCTCTGGACTGAAAGTGAGGTCCCAGATGGAGGAGTTGGAGAAGGGACTGAAGGAGCTGAGGGAGTCTGCAGCCCCATGGAGGGAGCAACAGTATCAACTGGCCTGACACCCCCCTCCCCCGTCCTCCTGGAGTTTGGACCACCAACCAAAGAATACACATCAAGGGACCCATGGCTGGGACCACATATGTGGCAGAGGAGGGCCTTGTTGGCCATCAGAGGGAGGAGAGGCCCTTGGGCCTGAGGGTGTTAGAGGCCCCAGTAAAGGGGAATGTCAAGGTGGGAAGACGGGAGTAGGTGGGCGGAATACCCTCATAGAGGTGGGGGAGGGGGAGGGGATAGGGGGTTTCCAAAGAGGAGACCTAGAAAGGAGGAAACATTGGAAATGTAAATAAAGTATCAAAAATTAAAAATAAAAATAAAAAAATAAAATAAAATATGAAGCAAAAAAAAAAAAAAAAAAAGAAGAAGAAGTGCTGCCTGGTTGGGAGCAGGTAGCATGCCTCTCTGAATCCCTTTGTCCCAGCCACAGGCAGTTCCAAACAGTTCAGCCTCTGCCACAGGCCTAGGATCTGAAGGGATTGCAGGAGCCAAATGGTTTCCCCATAGGCATTAGGCTCTCACATGCAGAAAGAAGTTGAAATAAGCATGCTAAGCTGGCTCACCATTCTGGCTTTGCAGTTGAACACTACACCAGATAGCCTGGGTTTGAATCCTGGATTTGCCCTTTGGTTGGCATTTGACAAGGTATCTAACTTTCTGGGACTCGACATACTGATCCCTAAAATGGGCACAGTGCCAGCATGTACTCAGTGGGTTTTCTGTGAGGAGTTTATGAGGTGATCTGTGTCCTGTTGATCATATTTTTCAGGGGCAGGCAATGAGAATACAACACAATGTGAATACAATAGACTATATGATCCGTATGAAGAAGCTGTCACTATTGAATTCATGAGAGAGAAAGAGAGAGAGAGAGAGAGAGAGAGAGAGAGAGGATAATAGAACAGACAGAGAGAAAGAAAAAGAGAAAAATAAACAGAGACAGAGCATGTGCATGTACGTGAGAGAAAGAGAAAGACATAGAAAGCATGCATATGCATGTGTGTGAGAGAGACACAGACAGAGACAGAGACAGCACATGCATGTGTGTGAGAGACAGAGACAAAGCATGCATGTGTCAGTGAGAGAGAGAGAAAGGTAGAGACAGAGCACATGCATGTGTGTGTATGTGTGTGTGAAAGACAGACAGACAAACAGAGACAGAGAGCATGTGGGGTGCGTGTGTGTGTGTGTGTGTGTGTGTGTGTGTGTGTGTGTGTGCGTGTGCGTGTGTGTGTGTGTGTGTGTGTGTGTGTGTACTTGGAGGTTAGAGGGGCACTGGGTTGGGTGTCAAGCTCTCTGTCTTACTCCCCCCGAGGCAGATCTCTCACTGAACCTGCAGCAAAGCTACAGCGGGCAAGCCCCAGTGTCCAACCCCGCACCAGCCCTGGGATCGCAGGTGTACACGCGGCCTTGCGTCCACACTTCTGATGGAGGTGCTGGAGATTCAAACTCGGATCCTCGTGTTTGTGCTGCAAGCGGTTCACCCACTGCCCTCGAGCCATTCTTCTTTTCTTTTTTCTTTCTTTTCATTTCTTCTTCTTTTTTCTTATTTGTTCTTTTACAATCTTATTTATTCTTTTATAAAATGTTCTTTGATCAAAGTTGCCTCATTCCCTTGTATCCCTTTTCCCCCTCCTACCAAATTCTCCTTCCTTCCTAATTCTTTTTCTTTCTGTCTCTCTCTGTCTCTGTCTGTCTCCTCCCCCAGTCCCTTGCTTTTCATTACAGTTGCTTGCATGAGTTTGGGTAAGGGCTAATTTACTTGACAAAAGTGAAGGACCAGTGGCAACACCAAGACACCACGAGGAAATATAACTCCCCATTCTTTTTCCCCTGAAACCTCTGACTGCCTATAGCTCCTCGGGAGGGCTGTGAGGTCTTGTGAGCCCCTCTCTCATCAATGGTAGAACGTTGATGAGTAGATTCTATGCTAGTAGCCCCTCCTCCAAAGACAGCAACTTCATATGCCATAACTGCATACTGTAAGACGTCATTATTATGTCTTACGTGTGTTTAGTAGGGCTAATAAATGCTGGGCTCCTTACTCCCAAAGCATCTGGCTGGGTAAGCCCACCCAGGATGCCACCCACATTGTCCTAAGAAAGGCCTGCACTGGATACTGTGATAACTGCGCTGCAGGTGTGGGAAGTAGAGCTGCATGGACCAGCATTGCATGGACCCGCATTGCATGGACCCGCATGGACACCGCCCTTCGCAGACCTGGATTCTCCCGATTTATCATCCAGCACTGAGCAGGCTGCCATCTTTGAGGTCACCCTGGGCCTCGTCACCCATTGTATCTGTTAACTAATGACAAGATTAACTGCCCTTGGCCTGGTGGCACCTCTCCTAGTGCCAGGCCATGGCTGGCTGAGCCTCAGATGGGCGGAGCTGTCCCTGCTCCTTGGGATATTGGCTAGAGATGATGGGAAACCACCCATAGCAGAGGCTTGAGGAAGAAAGCATTAAGCCATCTGGAAAGCTGGGCCCTAATGTCTCACCAGCCAGCTGGGGGACACGAGATCTTTGTCAGGCTGGGGAGGGAGGGTGACATGTGGATGTCTTATTCTCAGAGGTATCCCTGGCACCTTTGAACAGTTGTCACTGTCAGAGAGAACAGCTGTGGCCCACTGAGCATGCCAGGCATGAAGGAGGCAGGTAATCAATAATAAATTGTTGACTGGCATGATAGATGGGCAATAGGTGTATAAACAGAGCTCAGTATTATCAGTGGGTTTCAATAACAGCCACTACATAGGCCTAACAGGAAGTGTTAGTGTATATATTTATTTTACATGCAATAATTTATTATTTTAAGTTCACCCTTTGAGTTTTCACTTAAGCTCTGTTGAAGACACTGTTATCCCACTTTATGGAAGAGGAAACTAAGACACAGAGAAATAACTATCACAGTCACACAGCTATAAAGTATAGTGTCAGGGATAAGGAGACTAGGTACAAACCCTATTTTCTTCCAGAAAAGAAGTCTGCCTTCACTTCTTGGAATCTTGGGGTTTGGAACTGTGATGGTTAGCTTTAACTGTCAACTTGACACAGTCTAAAGCCACTTGAGGATTCTCCACAAAGGCTTTGCCTACATTGGGTTGGCCTGTGGGCATGTTAAGTTAATTGATGTTGGAAGACCCAGCCCACTGTGGGCAGCACCATTCCCTAGGCATGGAGTCTGAACTATATAAGAATGTTCTTCCATTCTTATGGAGCTGAGCACAAGCAAGCAATCAAGCAAGTGAGCACACATGCATTCAATTCTTTCTGGTTTGGGCTGTGTATATGAGGTGACCAGCTGTTTTATGTTTCTGCCATTGTGACTTCCTTGGACAAAGGAATGCAACCTGGAATTGTAAACCAAAGAACCATTTCTCCCCCTAGTTGCTTTTTGTCAGGGAACTATATCATAGCAACAGAAATGAAACAAAAACAGACTCAGAAGTGAGTGGGGGTCACCTCTCAGACCAAGGAAGAATGAAGGAGAGAAGAGAAAGCCAATGGACAGGATTTCTGACGTCATAGTTCTGCTTCCAGTTTTCCGACTTGACTCTGATACACAAGTGACACATGTACAGCAGTCTCTGAGTTCTGATCTTTTGATAGCTATCAGTGGTACTATGTCCTTGGCAAGACAGGACAGATGGAACACACATGGTCCTGTGAGGCTTAGCTGTCTTCATGGATATTGAGTAGGTCATTAGAGGACATCAGGAACACCTGGGCTATGGACTCGGCTTTTACATCTCTTGTCACCATATCCCCACTAGATGATAGAGACCATCCCACTCTGATGCCTCCTCTAGAAAGGGATACCTCTAAGAGTCTCGGAAACCTGGGAAACAAGGAAGGCTACTGCAGGCTGATAGCTGAAGTCTCATGAGTCCCAGCGTCTCAGGCTGCAGCTGTGGGCATCCTTTGTCACTTTTCTTTTCTGACCCAAGAACATGACTGTGGTGAGGTTTATTTGTTAGTGGTTCAATCTGTATATAGAAAATGTGTCCATCATAAGTAGACATCCTAGTACCTTTGTGTCACCCAAATACACTTTACAAGCAGCCCTCTGGTCAGAGTTCAGAGAACAGCTAATTCCTATGTCAGGGTTCAGAGAACAGCTAATTCCTACGTCCCCGCCACAATGTCATTCTGTCCTGGCTCCTGAAACATAGACAGGTCCCATCCCCTGCTGAAATCCACACAGGGTCCTACAGCCTGGATTTGTCCTGTGTCTGATTCCCTGTGTCTGCCATTGCATTGATTCCATCTTGGCTGGATTTTATTGTACTGGAGAATAACCCACACTTTGGCTTATCCATTCTACTGTGAGTGGCCATCGGGGTATTTCTAGTGTTGCTGTGAACATTCTAGACATCATCTTGATGACCAGGCATGTCGTCCTTTTGAGTACGTAGCTGGGGATGAATGGCTGAGTCCTCTGTCCTTGGCATTCAGCATCAAGCTAGAGAGGAGCCATTCAGCCCACTGATAGCCAACCACCTATTCTAAGCTACGCCCTATGCAGGGCTCCCTGCTGGCCACTGCCACTGAGAGCCCCCACTTCCCTAATGAGAGAATGACCTCTGTGTGAGGACCCTGGGACACAGCAGTGTGGACCATTTATAACAAGGTGGCAGTCGTGTGAGGGAGTGCTTCTCTGAACAGCAGGTCCCTGCCCAGTGTGGAGGCTTGGGAAGCAAGGATACTTAAGCAAAGGTTAAAGAAATCAGTGCCTGCCCTACCCTGCAGCAGCTCATCCCTGGGAAAAGCAGGCTGAGCCATAGGATGTTAGACAGAGGCAGAGGAGGCCTTAGCATCAGGAAAAATCTTGAGAGTCTAGAGGTCGGGAGCTCTTGACCCTGCAAGGACAGGAAACGTGTAGAATCAGATAGAAGGATATGAAGAATCCTCTCTCGGCATATTTTACCAGCCTCCAGCACAGTGCTGGTTCCCAGGCTCCCGGGGTGGGTGGTGCATTGCCCATATGGGTTTTACTAACAACCTCTCCACTTCCCTGACTCAGTTAAACTCTCCAGGCTGTGACTAGAGTCCATGCCCCTGGATTAATTTTGATGAATCCAGGTCTGGACATGACTGCTGTGAGAAACCAATATTATTATTTGGTTTGTTCTGGCCCCATCAGAAAGAGGTTCATCTATACTGGCTCCCAGTCTCTACTTTCCTCCAGATCCTGGACCTCCCCAAGCCCCTGGTTTGTCCTGCGTTCAGCTTGCTGCTTTTCCATGAACCCGTTCTTTCAAGTCAGCAGCAAACTCCCAGCCAGGCTCCACTTCCTGAGTCCACTAAGTTAGCTTTGGTCTCATTGTGATGTCTTCAGAGGATAACGCTTTCATGGGCCCATGGCCAAGAAGCAGCCTCTGTTTGCCAATGACTTAGGGGAAGGTATGACCTGATCTTTGCCTGTCTTAGTTCTCTCACCCCCAAGTATGTGTGTGGGAGGAATCATAGGACCTAGATGATCACGTTGTCATAGTCACCAAAGAATGTGGTTAGCTTGAGATGTGGAGCACAGCTCAGCCAATCAGTGGGTGCTCAATGCAGCCATAGTCAAAACCTGGGGGTGAATGTCAGCCATTCCCGCTACCCTGCACCCGCTGCACCAAACTCCAGCCTGGTAGCCCCGCATCCCATCTTTTTCTCTCTGCACGCAGATGACAGAGTTCAGCTCTGACCTTGATCCTTTGGGTGCTATAACCTCTGGGGAGCAAGGGGACCAGGATGAACTTCTAACTCACCTGGCTGAACCTGTAACGGAGCCTTTCAGGGCTATTTGATCTCCTCTCTAGTGCAAACCTGTGCAGATGGTTGTGTTGTGTTCTTTTTTTTGTTTTGTTTTTTGAAACAGGGTTTCTCTGTGTAGCCCTGGCTGTCCTGGAACTCACTTTGTAGACCAGGCTGGCCTCAAACTCAGAAATCCGCCTGCCTCTGCCTCCCAAGTGCTGGGACATTGTGTTCATTTTTAAAAGGAGGAAGCCATGGCATAAAGTGGTCTGTGAATGAAGACAAGACCTTCACTCGAGGCTTCTAACACAAAAGGCCATTACCCGTTCCTTTGTGTTCATTTGCTCTCTGGGAACCCCTGGCCACTGTGGGATTTTTTGATTTTTTTTTACAGCAAAGCATGTAACACCAGGGGAAGGCTGCAAAATGCATCCAGGATGAGACTGCCAGAGGGAGGTGGTCCTCCCTTATCTCAAGAGCCCTGAAGACAGCTGTGTCAGCATCAGAGAGTCCAGTTCTCTTCTCCTCCCTTGGATTAAGTGATGGATCACACTTTTGCAGGATGAAGTAAGATGCAAGCATTCCCCTGGAGCTGGAGCAAACTGACTTGTTTTGCAGTGTCATGCCGCCACTTCTATCAGTGAGCTGGGGACAGGAACCATGCAAGGTCCAGAAGATTAGAGATCAGAAGGGCAGAGGGCATAGCTATCTGATTGGCCCCAAGCTGGGCAGGCTGATCGGGTCCAGGGCCAACTTAGCCAGATCGGCCATTGCCTGGCCCCTAGGGAGCTTCCTAGGGCACAAGGGCTTATTCAGTTTCAGCTAGGAGCTGCCCTGCTGAGCCTTCTTCCCGTTAAGCTCTGCGCTGGAGATTTTGGTGTCCTTAAAAGTCGCCGAAAGCATCTAGAGCAGCCTTGAAATGTATCCAGTCATCCTGTCTCTCACGTCCAGTCTTGGGTATCAGGAGCTCCGGACTCAGTTACAGCTCCTCTTGGGCCTGGATGAAACCTGGCCTTGTCTCCAGGCTCATAGGCTCTCACTTCTCCCATCTGTAAAATGGAGCTAGCTGCTCATCTTTCCAAAGGTTCCTGAGGATATGAGATGAGGCATGGAGAGCACCTACCATGGCAATGTCTGGTTCACAGTCGCTTCTCCAAACAAAACCACGCCGGGCAGTGGTGGCCACGCCTTTAATCCCAGCACTTGGGAGGCAGGCATGACTCAGGGAGGGGAAAAGGTGACTGGGACAGGGTCGGAGGTAACGCCTGGCCTGTGTCCTTGAGATTTTCTGTAATGTGATAAAGGGAGCCATGGGTCTGCACCCACCTTGAAGGCAGGGGACACTGCAGGGGAGAAAGCGTGAAGCGTGTGTTCACGCACTTCCCTGCACACTAAACTGCTTCCGGGTGTCGGCAAGTGATCATGTGCTTCTCATTCATTGTGTGTATGATTGTGCTAACGGGGTATTTGTGTGGTAGATGTACAATAAGTGTTTGTCAGGTTTGGCTAAAGGAGAGTAGCCAGGGGCTGCGGACATTGGCTTGGTGGGTAATGTGCTTGCTGCACAAGCATGACGATGTAAGTCCACACCTCCAGCATCCATTAAAAAATCTGGGCATGGCAGTGTGCACCTATAATCCCAGGGCCAGGAGACAGACACTAGGGGATCCTTGGGGCTCACCAGCCAGCCAGGCTAGCTAAATTGGTGAGCTCAGGATTCAGTGACAGACGCTGTCTCAAAAATAAGGTGTCAGGCAACTGAAGGAGTTACCTGATGTCAACTTATGACCTCTACTCACACGTGAATGTGTGTGCACACTCATCTGCACACACACACACACACACACACACACACACACACACACACACACACGAAAAGAATCTGCTTTTTTTTTTTTTTTTTTTTTTTTTTTTTTTTTTTTTTTTTTTTTTTTTTTTTTTTTTTTTTTTTTTGGGTTTTTCGAGACAGGGTTTCTCTGTGTAGCCCTGGCTGTCCTGGAACTCACTCTGTAGACCAGGCTGGCCTCGAACTCAGAAATCTGCCTGCCTCTGCCTCCCAAGTGCTGGGATTAAAGGTGTGCGCCACCACTGCCCGAAGAATCTGCATTTTTAATATGAATAAGGTATCTCTTGCTTAGAGGAAATTTCCACTGTCTGTGTCCACAGGAAGGATCCTGCTACATGCTGGCTCCTCGTGGATATTTAGATGAGTTCTGTTCCTTGCATTTGAAAATGCTGCATCTTCCTGCTTTAAAATCCAGGTTCTACTCGACTACAGAGGTGACTCAGCAGTTAAGAGCACTGCTTGCTTTTCCAGAGGACCTGGGTTTGATTCCTAGTACCAACATGGTGACTCACAAACATCTATAACTAAAGTCCCAGGAGATCTAACACCCTCTTCTCTCTGGGCAGCAGGCACACATGTGGTACATAGACACACATGCAGGCAAAACACCCATATACATAAAGTCAAACAATAGGATTTATTCTAAGGGCCTGGAGAGATGACTCTGCAGTTAAGAGCTGCTCTTCCAAAGGACCCAGGTTCAATTCCCAGCACCCACATGCCAGCTCACAATTGTATATAACTCCAGTTCCAGGGATCTGTCATCCTCACACAGACATACATACAGGCAAAACATCAATGCCCAGTAAATTAAATAAATAAATATATTTTTTAAATTTTATTTTAAAATTTAAAAATTTAAAATTTCTGGTGCTGGCCTCCTGCCTTAAGGAAGGCAATGGCAAAGGGCATCCATGGTCTTTCTCCAGCTTTTATCTTTAGTGTGTGTCCCCAACACCAAGTCCACAAAGAAGTCAAGAGACATCATCATGCGAAACCAGGGAACAGAGAGCTGACTCCCTCTTTATGCATCCTACACACAACAGCAAAGAGCGATTAGAACCACATGTGTCGGCAGCCATGCTGGTGGTGGAGCCACGTGCGTCGGCAGCCATGCTGGTGGTGGAGCCACGTGCGTCGGCAGCCATGCTGGTGGTGGAGCCACGTGCGTCGGCAGCCATGCTGGTCCTGAAAGTTCTTCCTGTTGATTTGATGCTTGGCTCTGGGGAGAAGCTTAGATGTGTCCTGTGGTATTTGGAACGTGTACTTTAGTGTGAACGTTGTAGGTATGGACCCCTAATATCCAGGGTTGCCTGCTTTATTTTTCTTTTAAAGCTTAAAACGCTTGTTTGATTTTATACTATTTCACTTAATGGTTTATATATACTTATGTACATACGTACGTACATACGTGTGTGTGTGTTTGTGTGTGTGTGTGTATAAAAATTTAACCCTCAGTGGTAGAGTACATATCTAGCATGTTTAAGACCCAGAGTTCCATCCTCAGTTATGAAAATAAAAAGTCTATATATTACATAGCAAGATAGACTAAAGACACAAGGGAGAAAATGTCAGAAGGAGGCAGACGTGGATGCTAGAGCCTCTCTGTAGGGTTGCTCTGGGGCCTGTAAATTGGGCTCCAAGCCTCGGGGAAGGCTTGGGAAAAGGAAAACCAAGTGAGTTACACTGTCCAAGTGGTCATCAAGTGAATCTGCCACAAGGCAAACAGGCTCCAGCTAATGCTGAGATGTGGGGAACTGTGGAGTTGTGGGGGGCAGGCCTAGAGCAAGAGTGGTGTCCAATCCCCAGAAATCTCGTCCTGAGTTTGGCAGGAATAGCATTGCTCCCTCTCCCAGCCCAGGCCTGCATGTCCAGACCTAAGGAGACCTGTACCCCATCTTTGCCCCACCAGAGGAGGTCACCTAGCCTGGGAACCAGGTTAAACTTCCTCTTCCCTGATAAAGTCTTGTCCAGCAGCACCTGGAATGCCTTCTCATGCAAATGAGGCATCCCCAGCACCCTGGCCCAGCCAATTGTTGTACACTCACCCCCAAGATTTAAATAGCTTTTGTTTCCCCCCAATTAAATGAGCTGTCTCGCCCAAGCTTGCCTCTGAGAGTGTTCTCCCCGTGCTCACTCAGCTGCAATCACGCCTTCTGGATTGGGAAGCAGAGGGCAAACTCCCAGCGGGGTAGAGAAGCGCCTGCCTAGAAAGATTCTCAGCACAACCCGGTGTGGTGCCATGGGGCTCTTTCCTCTGCAGTTGTGTTGCCAGGGAGAATCCCTCACCAGAGGTTCCCAGAGGAAGGTGGGGTTCAGTCTTATCAATGGTCCAGAACACACGGGAATACCCAAATGCTAAGAGTTGCATTGCTTTGGCCTCTCTCTTGCGCAGACCCAAAGGGTACCAGTATCTTCTCACTGGTCAGAATTTGAATCAGTGTTCTGAATTGTTTTGTATTTCTTGCTGGAGAAATGGTCAAGTGCGAGTACACACTGATCCATGGCTTAGCTGGCTAGAAAGTTAGTGACCAAAGCATCAGGAGAGACAGGATGAGGCTAGACTAAATGCATCAGGAGAAGTAGGATGAGGCTAGACTAAATGCATCAAGAGAAGTAGGATGAGGCTAGACTAAAGACATCAGGAGAGGCAGGATGAGGCTAGACTAAAGGCATCAGGAGAGGCAGGATGAGGCTAGACTAAAGGCATCAGGAGAGGCAGGATGAGGCTAGACTTCTCTATGGAAGATTCTTGTAGATACTAGTCAACTGGAGATGCTCGCCAAAGATGACCTCATCAGAGGATTTTCACAGTCGAGGGGACAGGATGACCCTGTAGGTGCATTGGCTGTTTCCTCTGCTCACACTCTCATTACCAAAGTGCTCACCAGTGATCATAGTGGCAGGGATGCTGGCTCTGACTGGGTTCATCAACATGCTTTCTGTTCATCTAGGCTGGCCTGACCAATGCTATTACTGGGTGACTAATGGGCTGGCAGCGGGACACAGCTCTGGGTACTTCACACAAGAAACCTATCTGAAATGATTAGAAAACTATGTGACAGAAGGCTAACTACACTAGATACTTCCACCATGGGAAGAAAAATGCACTCACGAGTTAGAGATGACTCAGTGGTTAGGAGCACATACTGCTCTTGTGTGCCTTGTGAGGACCGGAGTTCAGTTCCCAGCACCTACGTGATGGTTCACAACCTCATGTAACTTCGGTTCCAGTTTCTCCAATATCTTCCTCTAGCCTCCAAGAACACTGCACTCAAATACACACACACACACACACACACACACACACACACACACACACACACACACACACGCTTGAACACACGCATTCACAAAATTAAAAATTCAAGATAAATCTTTAAAAGTAGAAACAGACAATTATTTAGGATATGAATTTCTCTTTCCTGTATATAATGCTTCTTCCAAAAGCATGGATGGCAGGTCCGTGGGTCACAGGACTTGGAAAAGCGTGTGAAAGAACACGGAAAGCAACAACTGAGAATTAGAACAACAAGTAAGAAGTTGGAAACCAGAATGCACCCTGTGTAGATAGAAAGTCATTCCCAGAGCCACTGACGGTTAGCTGAAAGTTCTCACACCTGTGATGAGCCTAGGCCTTTCCTTATGGCACAGCTGTGAGTGACATGTTAGGGCCCAGATGCTCAGCCACTTCTACACATGATTCCAGTTGGGCTACTGGGGGGATTAGTATTGCTGACAGTGTATGTGGTTATTTTGAAGCTGGCACTTAATATAGTTAAATATTCAGGAGACATGATCTTGTTTGAATTTCAGAAGCTTTGACTTGGGTGGCATGGAGTTGGAAGGGAAATAGAGCCAGGGTCACAGCAAGCTGGACCAGGTGGGTTAGCCCACAAAGACCAGAGACATGGGGGCCTCGGGTACTATTGGGTCTCCTATATTTAACTTTTTGTCCACACATAGTTGCTCCTAACAGGCTTGGGCTCCTGAATGGTTGAGAAGCCATTTGAATATAATTTGATAAGCAAATGCGTGAATAAAGAAAAGATTTAATCCAAGATACAGAAAGAGTGTCAAGATGAATAACTGGCAATACTTTCTGCCTTTTCATATCTCAAATAAGAATTTAATGGCACCCCTCTATTTTACTGTTACAGCATTGCATGCGTTTCTGGTTTGAGAGCCTAAAACCACTCTGATCTTGCCTCCTGAAAAGAATCCATCTAGAGTCTAAGCTTGTCTCTTCACCACACTAAGGACAATCCCCTCCTTCTCGGCCCACAGCCCCTCAGAGTTGGCCCTGAGCCCAGCCAGCCCCAGCTCTGCCCTAATGCCTCCTGGACCACATGAGCTTTGAGCTGAGTTCCCCTGCAAAACCTTAACTCTCACAGGGAGAATGAAGTTTGTTTCTGGTTCTTCCCCAGAGTTGGACATTCTGATATCCTCTCCGCCCTTCCTCCTTCTCCCTTTTCCCCGGAAAGCATTATTCAAAGTTTTGAGAACGGATAGGTTTTATAAAGCCCACATATATTGACTTGTCTCAGAGAAGGGCGGACACATCTGGCCTCCAGATGTTCTCTGGTCCAAAATATCAGCCAGTCTCAGGTGGCTATGGCTAGAGCTCAGACTAAACACGAGGTCGCAGACAACCTCACACAAAGTCACCTTTCAGCTCGCCTGCAGCTCCGGCTACCATTTTCTCCCTAGAGCTACTTTGGCTCTGTGCACCGGGACACTTCATAAACATATCTTGCAAGGACACAGGGGTCTTCATCAGAATGAAGCGGGCCTCACAGGCCAAGTCTCGGCTTTGCTGTGTGATTTCAGGTGTGCGTCTCAGTGTCCACCAAGCAAACAGAATACTAATGGCCTCCATGTTTTATGGTTGTGTTGGGAATTAGAGTCAGCGTGCATAAAGTACTGAGGATGATACCCGGCACATATTAAGCTCTACGCAGATATGTGCTGTTATTATTCCTAATTCCCTCCTCTGGAGGCCAGTGTGGAATTAGAAGCTGGTCGGTGTGCTCTAATTGGTTTTTATCATTTCACCTTAGCCCTGAGGGAATATCTATTCTCCTAACCTCTCTCCAGGGCCCAATAAGGATGGCAATGGTAGTACTGAAGTGTACTGAGCACTTCCTACGATAAGCACTCAGCATCCACAGCCTGCATGAGATCCTGGGAGTTGGCTCAGTTCCTAACGGGATGGAAGGAAAATGTTGATTCTCTGAGGTTGGCAATTTTATCAGCTTCATTTTTTTCAGCTGAGTAAAAGGAGCCTTAGGGAGGGATCCAGAAAGTAGTAGCATCAGGACTTGGCCCAGAGATGTCCATCTCACATCCCTGGTTCACAGCTAGTACAGGAGAGTTCCGAGGTCAGACATTACTGTTTTGGGTGACACTGGGGTCACCAAAGCAGGTGAACTTTGGTGGTGACAGGCATACAAAGGGGTGGACAGAAGTGAGGCCAGGGAAGGGCATATAGGCAGAGGGAGCAAAAATAAAGACACAAAAGTTGAAAATTCAGAAGCGTTTAGGCACAAAAGTCATGAGCTTTTGCTTGGGTATCAGTAGGCAGAAGGCCAAACCACACCTGATTGTGAAAGGTAGTCCATGCTCCATGACAAAACAAAACACCATTTTCTTGTAGCCACAGAACACTTTTAAGCAAAGTACACACTGTGCTTTGGAGAGACCACCCAGTAGCAGAGAGCTGGATGTAACGGCGGGGAAACTAGATCCTAGGAGGTCACTGGGTTGGCGATGCCTAATGCGCCTCGAAGCTCTAAGTCAATGAGGCAGTGGGACGAGATTTCTCCAAAGCCTTGCAGTGAGAAGCAGCATAACCCACACCCCAGGCAGGTGTTCCGACTCTAAATTCCAGATTTCTTCCGCTGTGTCAAGCAAAGATGCAAGCAAGCTGTTAGAGAGCCCAAAAGCCGAGAGTGCCTTCAACTGTGAAGGTCACAGTCCCAGTTACAAAGACCTGAATGCTGCGTGTCATGCGTGTACACATTGCTCACAGGTTTGTATATGCAGGTGTGTCCACGTGGGGGATAGCCCACTGCGTAGGCCTCTTAGAGGAGCACATGTGTGCAGACCCAGCCTGGGCTCACACTATTGGGGGAAGCACACATATCTGCACAGTAGTGTGTGCTATCCCAAAGCAACAGGAAAGCAAAGATTGGTGATTTGGGTAGGAAGCGGGAAGACTGAGGCTAGGTGAACTTGCCAGGCTTGGGAGGCCAGCTCTGTCCTCTAGGCCACCAGTCCTATTCAGAGCTGTGATTCTTCACCAGGGCCGATTGTGCCTGGAGACGCTTGGGTTGTCACAGTTGACAACAAGGGTGATTATATTGGATCTTGTAAGTGGAGAGCAAGGATGGTGCTGGATAATCTGACATATACAGACCAGTGCTTTGGGAAACATGATTGCCCTTCTTATTATAGCCACATTGCTGTGGTTGAGACATTTATCTGCATTAGAGCAACAAGGTCCTACACAGAGTCTACCAGGCGTAGTGGCTTGCCCGTGTGTGTGTGGCCCAAGGTTCTTCTAGTAAGTGGCAAAAAATCCAATTGCGGGGCTGGAGAGATGGCTCAGCAGTTAAGAGCACCGACTGCTCTTCCAGAGGTACTGAGTTCAATTCCCAGCAACCACATGGTGGCTCACAACCATCTGTAATGGGATCTGATGCCCTCTTCTGATGTCTCGAAGAAAGCAATAGTGTACTCATATACATAAAATAAATAAATCTTTAAAAGAAAAAAAAACAAAACATAAAAAAAACGTAAATTATTAAAAAAAAAAATCCAATTGCACATAGATGGAGCCAGTGTCTTCATTCAGCAGCCAAATCAGCTGGAATTCCAGCTTCTGGTATGGCTGAGTCTAGGGCTCTGTTGATGCTTTGATTCTGTCTCTGGTACCTCTGGGGTCAGCTCTCTTGTCTTTAGCTTTGCTCCCCCTGGAGGTGTCTTAACTCTTCTTGAAGCTAAGATTACTGGATTTCAAGACTTTTTCTTCATACCTTCAAAACACATGCCTTTGCCCAGCCTGGTCATCCCACCACTTGGGATGCAGAAACAGGAAGACTGTGAGTTCAAAGCCAGCCCAAGCTGCATAGTAAGACTGCCTCAAAAGCCAACTAACCAAAGTAAGTTTCTCGTGGTGGTTGTTGAGTAAGCCTTACTGACTCAGAACGAAGGATGAGTCCCTTCTCCACCTAGCCCTTGTCATGTCAGGAAAGTGCTTATTTCATGTTTGTTCAGGAAAGGACAAGTGCTGGTACCCCAGAAAAAACATGGGGGTCCAATTGCCAGAACAAGTGAGGGGAGGGCTCACAGCCACCACCCCCAGCCAGGAAGTCACATGTTTAACCTGCCTTTTCCACTCTGTTTTCGGCTTCCTGAGGAAGGGCTACAATCTCCCACTACAGTTTGGGTGTCTCACCCAGAAGCTCCAAGCCAAGGGCATAGCTTAGGGTGGCTCCTTTCCTTCCTGACCCCACTCAGAACTCCAGTCATCCGTCATCTTATGTCGTTTGCAGGGAATTGAGAGAGTGTGTTCTAGCATTGCCTTCCCTGGCCTCTGCTGTTCCCTGGGGACTGATAAACACACACACACACACACACACACACACACGCTCACCCCCCCGCCCCCCCAGCATTCTTCCAGGTGCTAACTTCCAAGAACCCAGGGGGTCAAGGCTGGCTCAGTGATTCTGGCCTAGAGAAAAAAGCTGCCTCACTGAGTGAGTTAAAATCAGGGAGCACAGGGAGCTGAGCTGCAGCTCTGCATGGGGCGCAGTATGGCCTCAGTGTCCATTGGACCCTGCCTGACTACTTCCAGCTGGCATCCAGGATGAAGGCTGTAGGAGGAAGAGGTCCTAGGATGGAACAGTGGCTCAGTGGGTAAGAGCACTGGCTACTCTTGCAGAGGTCAGGAGTTCAGTTCCCGGCACCTATATGACAGCTCACATGGTCTGTTACTCCTAGCCTGGTAATCTGACACATACGCATACACTCAGGCAAACCCTCATACATATAAAATAAATCTTTTTCTTTTTTTAAAAGAGGACCTTACACATTTTCTCCTTGGCTGTGAAATGTGCCCAGTTTAGAGACCAGGTAACTGAGGTGCCAAGCAGTCCTAAAATGCATCTGTGGCAAAGCAGGGCTCAAGCCCCAGACCCACTCTGGCTTCCCTCCTTGTTGTTAACTCAAGTTTTCCAGAGATTGAACAACTGGTCTGGGGATAGGGCCTCAGTAACAGAGTGCTTGCTTAGAATGTACAGGACTCACTCCAATACACATAGAGAGAGAGAGAGAGAGAGAGAGAGAGAGAGAGAGAGAGAGAGAGAGAGAGAGAAACAGAGATAGACAGAGACAGAGAGAGAAAGACAGAGACAGACAGAGACAGAAACAGACAGAGACAGACAGAAGAGAGAGACAGAGACAGAGAGAAAGAGAGACAAAAGCCTCTGATCTCCCCAGTCGACAGATCCTGTTATCAGAACCAGTCCCAGCTAAAGGAGGAAAGCCTGCATCTCTGCCTTAGTGTGGCCCATCCTGCCTCTGCCTTTTAACCCATGAGTTTTTGAGAGGAAAGCTCTAGTAACTCTGGAACTGTGTGTATCTGTGCATGCATGTGTGTCCATACATGTGCACATGTGTATGTGTGTGCACGCATGTGCATGCATTTTGTGTGTGCATGTGTGTGACTATGTGTGAGTCTGTGTGTGCATGTGCACATATGTGTGCACATGTGTCTGTATGTGTGGATCTGTGTATTTGCAGGGACGTGTCTGTATGTGTGTGTATGCATGTGTGAGTCTGTATGTGCGTGTTCATGTGTGTGTATGCATGCATGGTGTGTGTGTGTGTATACAGGTGTATTGCATATTCAGGAGTATACACACGTGTGCTCATGTGGCATGCATCTGCACTTGTACTTTATGTGTGTGTGTGCACACACGCCTGTGTGTTTTCACATTGAAGATCCAAGCAACGAAAAGAGCAGAACACTTGACCTTCCAAAGCAAATCACCCAGTCTTGCCCATAAATCACATCTTATCCCAGCCCAGGAGGGATTATTCCTGCAGGGCAATAAATGAGATCATCGTTTTATTTATTTTTATTTTTCCATATTCTTTTGACACAACATAGCTTTTCTCTTATAAAGCAATATTTCCAAGACCATACAAAACGATGGTGGAAATTATGTTAGCAAAAGGAAGAGCGCGTGGGAGCTGGAGGATAACTTCAAGCATCTTCTCACTCTCAGCTGCCTCTCTGCTGTGTGCAGAGGTGACAGGGACTCTTTCTCATTCCGAGTCAGTGCTGAGGACAGGTGTGAATGGGGCTGAGCAGAGACAGGGCAAGGACACAGGCTGGCTGGGAGAAGTGTACAGACAACATAAAGAGAAGCGGACACTGGGATTCCAGAGCCCCTTGGTTGTCTGGTGTCCAAGACATTGTGAGGTTCTCACAGCTTTGAATAGTGAGTCGCTGATGTTCACAGCCCTCTGAGCTGGCCGCTGTCCTACAGTTCCTCACACTTGGACCACTTTAACCTTCATAGCACTTCTAAGCCGTAGCTTACTGTTATATCACCATGTTACAGATAAACAGACCAGGGAGGCCCAGAGAGGCCAGTAACTTTCTCAAAGTCACACAGCTGCTCTGTAGGTGAGCTGGGGCTTGAGCACAGGTAGTCTAGCTTTGAAGGCTGGTTATCATCATTTCATTCATAACTACTTCTGTGAGACCCATTTGTAGCTGGAATCGGATACTACACAGCATACATTCTGCTGTGTGCTCCACGCCTGGCTTTTCTTGGCTTTTCCTAGAGAACAGAAATATTCTTCCTCCCCAGTTCCTGCTGCTGGTTCATAGTGGATGTGCAATGGCCCAGGTAGGGACATTGTCTTAACCACGAGCTCCTAGGGGCAGAGCTGGGTTGGTACAGTGCTTGCCTAGTGTGCATAAAGTTCAGGCTTCCATCCCCAGCACTGCATAAACCAGACATGGTGGCTCACGCCTGTAATCCCAGCACTAGGAAGGTAAAGGCAAGATCAGAAATTCGCAGTTGTCCTTGTCTGCATAGTGAGTTTGAGTTTTAGGATACATGGTAGCTTGTCTCAAACAAAGGGGGCAGGGCAGGGCAGGGCACACCTTTAATTCCAGCACTTTGAGGCAGAAGCAGGTCGATCCTCTGTGGATTCTGGTCTAATACATAGTGAGTTCCAGGCCAGCCAAGAACCTGTCTCAAGAAAAGGGCTTGGGTTGGGGGCGGGGGATGTTAGGGGGAGAAAGAGCCACAGGCTATGATTCTGGAGCAGGGCCTTTGGACTGGCCCAAAGCTGGAAAGCCATAACAGTTAACAGCAGTCATCGTGTCCTTCCATGCTCAAAGCTAAGGACGCTGGAAGATACCCTGACAGCAATTCATGAAGGGAGTCATTAGTCTTTACTGTCGTAGATACACCCCAAGCTCTGGGCTTCCCAGACAAACCCTTAGCTAACAGGAAGGCTAAACCAAAAATATTTAATAGTTCCCCCTTGGCTGTCCTCAGAAGACAGAATGCTGCTTTTGTGCCCAACGCCCGTGTATCCTAGAAGGAGGGCAATGTTATGTCCCTTCAAATAAGAAAGAAAAAAAACGCAAGGAAAGGAGGCCTTGGGTGCTGTTCTCGTTTTTCATGGCGCGGCTGCCATGTCTGCCAAGGTCCTCTTTCTGTTCGCACTGCCCACCCCTTCCTTCTGGCACTTGCTAAGATCTCCAGATTGTACCCCCTGCTGGTTTTTTCTCTCTAATTTCAGTACCATGCCATTGAGTTCCCTTTTTAAAAAGCCCTTTATCAGTAAGACCAAGGAGACGCTCTGCCCCTTCTGAGAGTGTCTCTTGATCTCCCGCCGCAGAGGGTGCATCGCCAGACTGAGCGCCGCAGAGGGTGCATCGCCGGACTGAGCGATGGGCTGCGGGAGTGGGAGTGGCTACACCAGGGAGGCTCTGAAGGGAGAATAGTCCCAAAATGCAGGCTGCTGGGGAGGGGGAGGCGCCCAGGGGGGAAGCGAAGGACAGCCTCTGCCACTGCAGGAAGCAAAGGTGGGGCTCAGGTGCAGGGGCTGGCTTCAGGGAGATACAGCCTTGGAGGTAGAGGAAGATGCAGGAGGCAGGGAGGGAGGAAGAGGCAGAATTTAGGCTCTGGAGTCACAGCCAGGCTCGGGCCTCACTGGTCCCCTTTGCTGGCTGGCAGCCTCCATCTCTCTCTGTGAGGGGATGATGGAAATGCAGTGCCATCATGTAAACGTTCATCTTCGTGTCAACTTGATGGAATTCAGTGTCACCATGGAAACACACCTCTGGGTGTTTCTTTGAAGATGTTTCCAGAAAGGTTTAACAGAGCAGGAAAGACCCACCTGGGATATGAGTGACAGTTTCCTGTGGGCTGGGGTCCCTGGCAGGATCAAAGGGGGGGGGGCGGAGCAAGCTGAATATTAGCACTCACCTCTCTCTACTTCCTCATGGCAGATACAATGTAACCGGTCACCTCTTTCCTTCCACACCATAATCTACTGTGTCTCTTCAACTGTGAGCCAAAATAAACCCTTCCTCTCTCAAATGGATTTTTGTCCGGTACTCAGTCACAGCAATGAAAAGAGGAATGAATCCACTCTGTGACTTGATTGAGTTCCTGTTTAATTAGATATCAGATGGCCCGCTGACTGAGATTCCTCATGCTGCACATTCAATAATGAGTATATTACTGGATGTGAACTATACCAAATAGAGTTAATTTGAAAATTGACCCTTTTCCATCTAAAGAGCAATAGCGACTTCTTAGGAAAGGGGTGGGGCCACCCCAGCCAGTGTCTGTAGCCTGTTCACCCCAGCAATTCACTATTGCTGCTACCGTGAAATGAGTTACTAGATACGGCAACAGAGCTTCCAAGGACTGGGACTGGGATTCGAACTCAGATCTGCATGACCATTCATCTGAGTAACCTGAGAATTTGTGTAAGCCCAAGACCCAGAACAAGACACTTATACATTAATTTCCTTATTCTATCACTCAGATGAACTCCTTAGCCCGGCACCACAGCACCTTTTGTGTCCTGAGTATGCCTGAGCCCTGGCCCGCCATTGACAAACAGAGAGTGGCACCAGAAATGGGTCGTCTCCCTCTCAGCATTCACTCTGCTCTTTTCAATCCCTCACTTGCTCAGTGGACATCAGCAGGCATTTTCTTTGCACCACACTTTGCTCAAAGGCTGGCCCCCTGCCAGGTTGTGGAGACACAGTCCTGACCCTCCCATAATGCAGCGTGATAAGCTGAGTGTGGCTTAAGGACCATTGGCTTGTCATTTGGGGAGCCAGGCTGAGGCCTGGGGCTGGCTTCTTGAGATGGAGGGGCTTGGGTGAGAGGGTTGGGAAGCGTATGTCTAGGGAGACATTGTAAAGGCATGCTGAGGCTCTGTGAGAATTTAGAGGCAGAGCATGGAGGGACCCCTCTTCCCTAGACCCTCTCCTGTCACAGACACTCCGTCCACTGACACCTAATGATGATAACTTATTGACCAGACACCAGTGTTTCCATCTGAAAAAGAAATGGAGAAATGCTTCCTGACAGTGACTAGCTGCCTTCTGCAGCAAGTACAGGGAAGATCCTTGGGGAGATGCCACTCTCCTGCCTGTGGCTGCCACAGAACAGGGTGTGTCCTTGGCTCTCCTTGGCTCCTTCTCAGAAGCCAGCACTTTTCCTCTTAGCACCAGAAGCAGAGACAGCTTTCCCACCAAGCCTGACTCCCTCCCACTCAGGCTTCCAGTCTCTCTCTCTCTCTCTCTCTCTCTCTCTCTGTCTCTCTCTCTCTCTCTGTGTCTCTGTCTCTCTCTGTGTCTCTGTCTCTCTGTTTCTCTCTGTCTCTCTGTCTGTCTCTGTCTCTCTGTTTCTCTGTCTCTCTCTCTCTGTGTCTGTCTGTTTGTCTCTGTCTGTCTGTCTCTCTCTGTCTCTGTCTCGGTGTCTCTCTCTGTCTCTCTGTGTGTCTCTCTGTCTCTTTCTCTGTCTCTCTCTCTCTGTCTCTGTCTCTGTTTCTCTCTGTCTGTCTCTGTCTCTGTCTCTGTCTGTCTCTGTCTCTCTGTTTCTCTGTCTCTGTGTCTCTCTCTGTGTCTGTCTGTCTGTCTATCTTTCTGTCTCTCTCCCTCTCTCTCTCTCTCTGCCTTCCTTCCTCCCTCTTAGAATGGCTTAAGGGCCTATAGGAGGCCTGCCCCTCCACAGGTCCAACCAAACTCAATACAACCAAAGAAAGTGACATGCCTGTTATAGCTAGCCTTTGCAGGGGCAGCCGGGGGGTTGGGGTGGGGTGGCGAGGTGGACCTCAAGCTGAATTCTCTGCCTGTTTATTAGCTGTGTGCTCTGGCCAGCCTCTTGCCTTTCCCTGGGGATAAGCTCATGCCCTCCAGCACCAAGGGCTACACAGGCGCCTTGTTCTAATGCATGCATTAGAACCTGAGCTGAGCAGATACTTCCCTGTGCTGCTCTTAGGATCAGAGTGACATTAAACCCAGCAGAAGCAGGTGCACACCGGAGGCTAGATTACTGAGTAGAGCTTCCCTGGGGCCAAGCCTCAGGTGGTCCCTGGGGCTGAAGCTGCAGGGGGGCACTCTATTGGGTGCTCTTGGGGGAAGCGGCCACACCAAGCCCTGGCTCCATCCCTTCACTGTTCCCACAAGGGATGCTGTAGGGACCACATTGCTGTGAACCATGGCAAGGTTCCCTGAGACAAAGCATCTCTCTCGGCAAAATCAGACCCTGTCAGGAAGGTAGGCTCTCTAACAGTGCTGGCTAACAGTGTTTTGTTCAAGCTAGCTGAGCTGATGTGTTATCGACCAAACACTCCCAGAGTTCTAGTACCTTCTCAGCCTCATAGGCTGCTGTGTTGTGCCGGAGGAAAACGGCCCAGGCATCTCTTACAATTGGTACCTCTTCTGAAGTGTGATGCTTTAAATGTGTTGCTTCCAAAATTCACATGCTGAAGTCCAAACCCCAAGCACCTTAGAATGGAATTTTCTTTGGAAATAGGTTAAGATGAGGTAGGCCCTCATCTTAAGTAGGTCCAGCAATGCAAGAATCCTAAAAAGGAGACTCTGGATACAGCCACACACAGAGGGAGAATACAGTGAGAAGACAAAGACTTAGTCATGGTCTACACTCCCAGGTGCCATCTGCCTGAGGCCAGGAAAGGCACAGAAAAATCCTCTTTCAAAAACTGCCCACCTGAACCTCTGTGTACTTTGGTCTTGAATATCTAGCTTCCAGAAACAAAAACTATGTATAGTTGTGATTGTTATCAAATATTATACAGGGAGGGGGTGTTGGGGCAAGGAACACACACACACACACACACACACACATACACAACCTGGCAGGCCCATGTCAAAGTGCTCCCTGAGAAATCACACCATGTAACAGCTGTGAGGGCAGAGAAGGACAGAAAGGAAGACAGAAAGGGGGGAAGAGCCTGGCCCAGAAACACATGGGAGCAGAGAGAATGAGCTGGGGTGGTGGGCTGGGGCAGGGGCAATCTTTTTATACCATCCGTTTATATTGCA
Source organism: Uromys caudimaculatus (assembly GCA_028551405.1). Lineage (NCBI taxonomy): Eukaryota > Metazoa > Chordata > Mammalia > Rodentia > Muridae > Uromys > Uromys caudimaculatus. Next base: position 97,587,384 of record CM052707.1, read on the forward strand.
TCCAGCTGCAGGTAAGCCATTGCTGGGTCCCAGGGAGGAGCCTCGAGGAATCGCCTGTAAGCCAACAGGGGTTTATTGTGACAGCATCTCAAGTAACCAAAGCTAGCCCTGAATCCCCTCTGTAGCCCAGGCTCTACCTCCCCCTCTTCCTGCCTCCGTCCCACCCACTCCCACTCCCATCCCGGCTGGGGTTACACTTGTGCACCAGGGTGTATCTACCTAAGCCGCAAGCTTGGTGAAACATTAAGAAGTTGACTAGTTGTGTACACATCTCAGATCTCATAGCGCACCCACTGGGGCGAGGGGGACATTGTCACCCCTGCCTTACAATCAGTAACTGAGGCTCAGAGAGAAAAAGTAACCTGCTCAAAGCCACACAGTAAGAAAAGGACTCTGACAAGAGTATTGAACTCCGGGTCCTGGTCAGAGCTGCACAGCAGGATTCTAAGAGAGCAGCAGGCAACCCAGATCCAGGCCTAAAGATGAATCCCCACCTCAGTTCCTCCACACTCAGACAAGAAGGTGGGCTAAAGGACAGGCTGCCTGGTGGGCCATCAAGAGCAAGGAGCAGGGAGCTGCCCAGAACCTGGGACCGACAAAAGCTAGGGGTGCTTTGCAAATACGCCTGGCCAGAAGGCTGCTCCCAGACTCTCAGAGTGAGGCCAGGAAGCCAGGTGGCCCCAGCTATCAAGTGCCAGGAACTAAGAGGTACCGGAAAGGCCTCCTCTTGCCCTTGACACCACCCAGGGCTTCAGCTTTCCCCAGGCAGCACCTGACTTTCCTACTGAGCCAGCCTCTCTCGAAGCAGGGCCTTGGGGGTCATTCTGGGGTTTGTAAATCATTATCCATTTATTCTCTTACAATTTCATATTCGTATATGTGTATAGACACACATACACAGTGTTCTTTAATCATAGTCTCTCCCATCATCTCTTATGTCTTTCTTCCTCCCACCAAATCCTTTTGTTCCAAGTCCCCACACTGCTCTCAGTCTGTGTGTGCATGTGTATGTGCGCGTGTGCTCACATGTGTGCGTGCGTGTGCATGCGTGTGTGTGTGTGTGTGTGCGCACGTGCGTGTGTGGGCGTGTGCTTGTGCATATGTGTGGGCGTGTGTGTGTGCATGCGTGCGTGTGTGTCTGTGTGTGTGCGTGTGTGTGCATGTGCGCGTGTCTGTGTGTGTGTGCGTGTGCGCGTGTGTGTGTACGTGCATGCGCAGGCGCATGTGTGTGTGCGTGTGCGTGTGAGCATGTTTGTGTGTGCGTGTGCATGTGTGTGTGCGTGTGCATGCATGTGTGAGTGTGTGCGTGTGCATGTGTGCGTGTGTGTGCGCACGCGCATGTGTGAGTGTGCGTGTGTGTGCGTGTGTGTGTGTGTGTGTCCCACCATATCTAATCTGTGCTACTTGCATGAGCATGAGTTATTTACTTAGGTAGAGGCAATGTACCTGTGGGATCGTTTTTAATCAAAGCATGGACTTTAGTGTCACAGGCCCTCCAGAGCCTGCAAAGCAAGCCTTTGATGCTGCAGCTCCTGTCAGGGGACTGTGGAGACACAGTGGAGCTGTCACTCACCACCTGGGAAATGCAGAGAGAGAGAACTGGCTCGTGATCATAAGTCCACGATAGAGGGGACAGGAGGGGACAACCAGGACTCCCAGATCATAGGGCAGCCTCTCTGGGTCTGTGTAGTCGAAGACTCCCCTATGTCACCTGTTGTCCTTACCAATGAAGCCCTCTCTCCTCTGGTGTCTGGGAAGAGGCAGTGGGACAGGGGCAGGCCTTCCTCAGTTGGCTCAGCCACAAAGCCACAGTGCGATTGGGGTTGCCTCATTCTGAATCAGCCAACCCCTCCTACGTGCATCCAATCTAGGAGGGAGCAAGGTCCCACCTTACTGGCACAGCCACACCCACACCAGTGTTCCCACACTTAAATAATCTGCAAGTAGATCAGGTTTGATCAGAGACCAGCCTGAACCTACCCGGGGGATGATAGCTGAGCTGTGTAGGTCCAGCTATTGGAAACCTAACTTGGTGACTAAGGACAGACTCTGCCCCCAGTGTGACTAGAATTAGGCACAGCCATCCTGAGACCCTCATCTCTGACAGGAGTCAGAGGGGCCAGAAGAGCACCAAAGATGCCACAGTCCAACCCCATAGTCCCCTGCTAGGCACTTCCCATAGATGTACTCCTTAGACTGTAAGTAAACCTTTCCCATTAGCAGCTAGTACACCTCTTCAGTATTGATTCCCTGTGTGCCCATGTCCCACGGGATAAGTCAAGGCAGCTACTTCCTGGGTCTCCAGGAAGACTAGTAATGCCACTTAAGAATAGTCCCACCAGGTCCAGTACACAAGAACCCTCTCATGTGACGCAGCCTAACCTGACTGCTGAGTCCCCATGACCACCATACAGACCTGCAGACGGAATGACCTGTAACGGTGTTCATGCTGTGGAGGTCAGAAGCCCAAGAAGGTCTTGTTGAGCTAAGAGCAAAGTGTTGACTGAACCGTGTCCCTTTGGATGCCTGGAGAGACTTGGTGCACCCCTTTGAAAGCCCCTTTCCTATTCATAGGTTCTGGCAAGTAAATGGTAAACATCTTTGAAGACCATTACTCCACGGACCCTAGAAATTGAAATTCAACACCACCTTTCTGATTTCTTTCAACTTGATAATTCAGCCTGGCACTGGACGTGGCTTTCCATTATCCAAGACTGTGTGACCCTAGGGAAGTTCCCTACCCTCTCTGGTCCTTGCTTATCTCTATGAAAAAGAGCTTACTCACAGACTCTGATAAGGGATCATCATGGCGTGCTTCGGGTCTGGAAATGCTGGCAGCAGTACTTCATAATATCTATGGCTCCCTAGCTTACGGGGCCTGCGATTTCACGACTCACTGCTTCTAAATAACAGACGCACACTCTGAAGATGCGTAATCATGTCTGTTGAGAAAGTTCCCTTGGGGAGAGGAGTGGATCGTTTTTCTCTGTTGGCACAGTGCTTTGTACCGGAAGACAGTTGAGCACACACACCAGCAGCAAATAGATGGGCAGCTGTGCTTGTATGTGTGTGTAAATGCTCAGGGGCTGCGTGTTGATGTGTGCAAGCACCTGCATACAAAGTTCAGATAGAAACATGTTCCTCTAGCCAGCCACTGACTCCCTAGAGTGTGTTTGGGGGATGCTGGATCATCATGAGCCTATTGCCACTGAGGCCTGGCTCTACTGAGAGCAACTGGCGGGGTGAAAAGGTGAGCATGTCCACACATTAGTGTGTACCCTGCTGCGCCCAGCACCTTCCTCTCACCTCCTGCTCACCTGGACAGTGTCCCCTACACCAAAGCAGCCTTCTTCCGCTCTGACCAGCCATCTTGTCTAATGCTTCAGGCTACAAAGGTGATGGTTCTTGCACATTACCAGCTTGATTCTAACCACTCCCTATCTGTGACTTCCAGTCTTGGTGCTCAGAGCCCCTGACCTGCAAGAGTCAGCTCAGGGCCAGCTCTGACTTGTGTCAGCTGGGTTGCCTTTGGTGAGTCACTAAACTCTCGATGTGTGTCCCACCCCACCTGCTACAGAAGTTGTATACAGGACCTGTGCAGCCCAGGCTGCTGCTCAGTCAAGGATCACTGGCTCCTGTAGACTCTTATGGGCCTCGGGTGCAGGCGCTGAGCAGACCCAGCCCTTCCCTGGCCTGAACTGTTATCTCCTCTTACCGGGAAACCAGCAGCCTGGGCCTATGCTCTGTGCCAACACCATTTCTCTGCCTCTGGCTTTTCAGTGATCTCAGATGTCCTTCCTAGCTTGGCCACTCCCCTTCTTTCTGAGCAGGACAAACTCTGAAGCCAAATGGATTCATTCCCAACCTCACCTATACCCCCATCTGTGTGACATTTCGGGGGAAACCTAACCTCTCTGAGTCTCTTTTTCATCATCTGGAGAAGTATAATCATGCAAACTACTGAGGAATGTGAGGATTAGAATTATTAATGGTGTGAGATGCACAGAATAGTGTCTGGCCCACAGGAAGTGCCACAAAAGTCTTCACCCTCATTTTCCATGAGTACTATCATTTTCTGGCCTCACCCAAATATTATTGGATATCCTGCTGTGTAAAATGGGGGAGTGGAAGATCTGAGGCTATTTAGGGGAGTTTGGGTCAACCTGCCCAGGGAGGTGGTGTGGTGTTATGCTCAGAAAAGCCGGGAATGGCTCCCTATAGAAAACTCAGGGGAGAGCCTTACAGAGTAGAAAAGTTAAGGTGAGCAGAGACAGGGATGTGGACCACGGCATCCAGGGGCAGAAGCGGCCTTGTGGGTCTGTGAGGAGGATGGAACAGCTAGGCCAGGCAAAGGCCACAGAGGCCTGTAAGCCCTGGGTAAAGAGCTTCCGTCCCATCCTCCAGGCAATAGGGAGCCACTAAAGGTTGTTCAAGTGAGAGAAGAAGGCCATGGGCTCAAAGCTTTGCTCCGAGCAGTCATATGTGTTTAACACCCAGAGAGAAATCAGTTCTGGCCACAGGCCCAATGGATTACAGACAGTAATGCGTTCTCTTGTATTCCGGAAGCTGGAGATCTGAAACTGAGGCACCCACAGCTTTGCTTACTACGGGAGGCTGAGGGATAGGATTGACCCGCTTCACTCCCAGGTCTTGTTGGCTGCCAGAAAACTATGGTATCCCTCAGCCTGTAGATCCCACTCCAATCCCTTTCCCCTCCTCACGTGGCCGCCTCAGAGTGATTGCCAGCTCGACATGATTTAGATATGCCTGGGAAGAGAGTCCCAATGAGAAACTGTCTAGGTCAGCTTGACCTGTGGGTGTGTCTGTGTGGGATTATCTTGACTGTGTTAATGGCGGTAGGAAGGCCTGCCATCTTGGACAGCACCCTTCCCTGGCTCTAGGTCTTGGACGGCTAAGTCATAGAGGGAAGCTGAGCACCAGCAAGCTCACGTGCATTCATTTCTTTCTGCTCTCAACTGACGGTGTGACCAGCGGCTTCAAGTTCCTGCCTTGACTTCTCTACCATGATGGCCTGTAACCTGGGATTGTGAGCCAAACAAACCCTTTCTTTCTTATAGTAGCTTTTGTCAGAGTCTTATCACAGTGACAGAAATGAACCTAGAACAACTGGTGTGTTCTGGTCTCCCTCCACTGTTCTGTTACAAAGCCCTGTGCCACTGGGCTGACAAAGCTCTCTAAGCCCAGCGTGAGCTCATTCTGGTGCCCTTCACTGACTGGCATGTAAATGGAGTGGTCCCACTCACAGTGTTGGGCTTTCGGCAGACATGTCTTTTGGAGCCACTGTTCCACATACTAAAAGCGATGGCACGGACAGTCTCTGAATATCAGTTTTGGACTCCAGCTCATGTCTGGGAGCTGAGAGCCACTGAGCTACATCTGAGCTTCCTCAAGGAATGCTGGGCCTTGTTACATCCCTAAATTGGACATGTTCCCCAGAGGCACCCTTCCCACATGTCTAGTGTCCGCATCCCGCTCCCCACAGCCCCCACCAGGCCCCTTAGCCTAGTTGAAAGTGAAAGTGTAGTACCTTTAGCTCTTATCAGCAGCCACAAATGAGAGTTTAGAGTCCTCTTGTGGTTTGTTATTTGCTCTGTAGTCAGCAGCTGAATTTACCCTAATGGGATTCTAAAGTTTTTAAAAGCCAATTTAGTAATCTTTGTAGCTTTGATGGATTGTGGAAGGCCGATTAGTTATTTATGTCTGTATACACACACACACACACACACACACACACACACACACACACACACACACACGGCTGCAAATGGCTTTTATGTGCCATCAATCTCCATACTGTGTTAATGGGGGAATACAGCCAACTCTCAAAATGCTATGGATACACACACACACACACACACACACACACACACACACACACACACACACATACCTCTGTCACTCCATGTGGTCAGCCGTAGGGTATTTCCATTTATTAAACATTTCAGTGAACAGTTCTCTACTATATCATATCAAATAAGTAATAAATCTATCATCAAGCTGTTTAATTAAAGATAATCAGACTTCGAAGACATAGAATACAATTAAATATACTTAGCACTGAAGCTGGGTTGAATGTGATTTAATCTTTTGTGGGTGACGCAGAATCTTGCAGACCCTAAAGGGCTTCGTGATACATAGGAATAATCCTCTCACTGTGTAAAAGCTCCATTGCAAAGAGCTCTCCCTGGACGCCAGCCAGGTAGGCAGCCTCCCTTCTAGCGGGAATCCTTGCTTTTACCTGGAAATGGTTTGTATCTATCCCCAGAGGAGACAAATCTGTGAATATTTGTCCTTGGCATCAAACGCTGCTGGCAGCTGGTGTGAAATCCTCCAATTTTTTTCCCAGCTCCCTTTAATTTCTGAAACAGAGAAGAATACCCAGGAGGGTGTTAGTGTGGCTTTAACACCTTCCTTTAACACTAATCCTTCTTCTCTACAAAGAATTCTACCCAGGACTCATTCATGAATTCAACTTGTTTTTATGAAGCAAGTCCCCGTGAGGACTCTGAGGTAGAACCAGAGAGTTGGGAGCAGCAAAGAGACAGCTAAACATGTTTCAGGAAGCAAAATGTATATCCAAACATGGTCTTTAATGGACTCATGCATCCGAGCCGCCCCGCCATTGGCTTTCCCTTCCCATACAATTTTCTTCACCAATTGAATGGTATTCAGAGATCCAAATGACTCAGAATTTAAATTGATATTGGAGAGAATGAGATAAAAATAGCCTCTAAGTGTCATTTTAAAAGAAGTGCGGTTAAGTCAAGACCAGTCCTTTCTGATTTTAAAGCATTTATGAAGCTGCAATAATGAAACAATTTATTTCCCACACTGAAAAAAAAAAAAAAAAGATGAGATTGATAGGATAAAGTGAGAATTACAGAGGTGAATGCAATCGTACCTGGAAATAAATCGGTTTGTAGAGCGGATATAAGTCAGTAGACACTGACATGGTTGATTGGTTACTCTGGAAAAATAACAATTTGATTCCCAGCTCACTGTAGATGGGTCACGGTTTTAATATTGATAACAAAACTAAAATTGCCATCAGAAGCATGCTTACCTTTTAGTAATCCTACCTAGAGGAGACACTTTGTTTCTTCTTCTTTTGCTGCATATGTGTGTCAGGGTTTATATGTGCACTTCTGTGCACGCATGGAGAGGCCCGAGGTAGATGCTGGACCTCTTCCTCAGTCACTTGCCCACTTATTCTTTGAGGCATGGCCTCTCTGTTAAAACCAGAACTCACCGACGTGACCGGACTCACTGGCCAGCTTGCTCCTAGGGTCCCATCCCTGCCTTGCAAGGCTGGGATTGTAAGGCAGCCAGCACACCCGTTCAGCATTCACATGGGTTCTGGGGATCAGTCCCCTTGTTCGCCTGGCAAGTGTTCTGACCACGATGAATCTCCTATAGAGGAAGCACTCAATAACGTAAGTCTAAACCTATACAGAGAAAGACCGAATGAGCCAAGATGAATGCAAACATTCCTGGTTGGAATGATGCTAAAAGCACACTTAGAGAGCAGATGGAAAGCTGAGAAGGACGTGTGCAGGAGCATGCCAGCAAGAGGCTGGGCTCTTAATGTGCAAAGAACGTTTTTTATCAACGAGAATCTGATTTTCTATTTAAAATAGAAAAGCTGGGTGGACTGGCTTAGAAGCAAAGGGAAACAGATGCTAATGACTACAGGGGAAGTACTTTTACTTAAAATTATATGAATCTGTGGGTCTCCCTTCTCCCCGGAGGAGGGAGCAGAGTTAACGAACGGGGTTTTGGGTGGCCCATGAGTAAGGTGGCAATAATGATACCCAGGAAGCAGCTTCAGGGAGAAAGATGAACTTTATTTGGGCGAGTCAAGGGTTGTATATTTTGGGAGAAGGGCTGGGAATGTCCAGTGCAGACAGAGGTCATTGGCTGAACGCTAAGGTACTGAGAGGCCTCATTAGCATGGGAAGGCATCCCAGGGATCCCAGGAGCTCCCTGAATGAGTTCTTATTTGGGAGAAAGGAAACTGAACCTGTAATCTAAACAAGGCTATGTGAAATTCTGCAGGTAGAGGGTCTAAGGGATTTGGGGCTCCTCAGACAGGGTCAGAGAAGGAGAAGCCCTGCTAGTAAAGGGAGCTCACCACTTGGCACTGAGCTCAGGACTTTCTGGTAATGTCAGATTTGACCTTAGTGAGCAGGGCAACAGAAATTAAATTAAATTAGGTATTACTATCTAGCTTCTACGTCGGTTAGGACATGGTATCATACGTGGACGTTTTCTTCAAGGTGTGCTACAGAGTTCCATTTGCATAGCTTTTTGTGAGCTCTTTAGGTGGATGTTAGTCTCTGGCTGGATCCTGTGTTCTAGAGACAAGATCCGTCAGACTTTTATTCCCTGGAGGACCTGCACATTGTCTGAGCTTAGTAATGTTGAGTGAGTGAGCGAGTGAATGAGTGAGTGGGTGAGCGAGTGAATGAGTGAGTGGGTGTTGATAGAAGGTCTCACATAAGATACTGGTAACCCCTCGGGAGGGGGGCAGGGAGAGAAAAGGAGGCTGCTTTCCGCTTACTGTTTTTCCTGTTAAAATCTTTTAAATGCCTGTGTGAGACTTTATGATTGTTGTTTTGCGAACCATTTAGGTGTTTTGGTTTTTTTTTTTTTTTTAATTTGGTTTTTCGAGACAGGGTTTCTCTGTGTAGCCCTGGCTGTCCTGGAACTCACTCTGTAGACCAGGCTGGCCTCGAACTCAGAAATCCACCTGCCTCTGCCTCCCAAGTGCTGGGACTAAAGGCGCACGCCACCACTGCCCAGCTCAGTTTAGGTGTTTTAAGTGAATGTCTGCAGTAGAAGCAAGGTGGTAAAGGGACGTCTAAGAGAAAGAATGCCAACTTGTGGCTGTTGCCATTATCTCAGCGTCTAGGCAGGGGAAGAGAAGCTCATTCTAGGATGAAAGTCATTAGAGAGTTCTGCAGGGACTTGAATCCAGCCAGGGGTCCCACCCAGCAAAACCCAGGGGCTGACTGTGCTGTGGGGGGAGGGGAGGGAGAGGGGAGGCAGAGGGGAGGCAAGGCAGAGGTGACGTAGAGGTGAGGTAGAGGTGAGGTGCAGGTGAGGTACAGGTGAGGCAGAGGTGACGTAGAGGTAGGTAGAGGTGAGGCAGAGGTGACGTAGAGGTAGGTACAGGTGAGGCAGAGGTGACGTAGAGGTAGGTAGAGGTGAGGTAGAGGTGAGGCAGAGGTGAGGCAGAGGTGAGGCAGAGGTGAGGCAGAGGTGAGGTAGAGGTAGGTAGAGGTGAGGTAGGGAAGATAGGGTGGGTGTTGAGCACACAGAGAAACCAAGAGGATAAGACATCGGCTGAGCCAGAGGAGCCCACAGGCAGCACTCAGGTCCTAGGTAGCTGAGGGACCGAGAGCCGTATGGATACTGCATTGCTCTGAGCTGGCCGGCAGCCCGAGCTGAGACATGTGCTGTATTTCCCGTGGCTTTCCTAACCAGACACTATTCGGGAACCTTGGCCTCATGCACGTGTGGAATGAGACACCAGAACTAGCTCTGAGGGCAGTCACGTGCCCTCAATGACAGATGTATGCAGGCGCTCCGATCCCTCCTCGGTCCAGCCCTACCCACGTCATGGAGATTGCCTCTGCTTGTTGTACGAGCAATCAGCACCTTCACGCAGTCACCTCAGCACATCTGTTCTCTTGCCTTCAGACCTTCCACCAGCCCATCCGGGTCACACGCTCGCGCTCTCTCTTTATCCAGGAAGCCTTTCTTGGCCCACCCCAGGTGGAATGCCGTGTTCCTTAGTACGCCATGCACATAGCATGCAGACTTGTTTTCCAGCACCTGCAGCACTCATGGGCGTGGACACCCTTGCCACCTCATCGAGTCCCTTAAGGGCAGCCTCCGCGTGTCTCACTTTTCATCGCAGCCCCAATCAGGCACACGGTGTGGAGTCAATAGATGGAAGGACAGAAAGACAAGATATATGATGAAAGAATGAATGGCAGAAGGACAGATGGACATTAGGCTGCATGAAAGCAGCTACTCTGTTATAGTTTCTATTGTGTCTCTGTGGTTTAGCACATTGTAAATCCTCAAATGTTTTATTTAATTAAAAGTGACCTGTTATGTGGATGGATGGATGGATGGATGGATGGACGGATGGATGATTGGGTTGGGGGATGAGTGGGTGGGTGGTTGGATTGATGAGTGGATACATACATTTGGTTTGTAAATATGCACAATCAACTTAATACAAAGCAAAGTGGTCCAGACTACCCACAATTCTAACTGATCTATTGCCATGAAATTAACTGAGATGTCAAGGACTATGTCTAACTCATAGAATTCACTGTTAGTCACATCCCAAGGCTGTTTTACCCTGTCCCATGCCAGTTTTGCCCTCAGTGTCACCGCTGTGTACAGATCAGGGGAGCTTTGTAGAAAACTCTCTGAAGACCACACACTTCCCTCCTGGGAGCTACCCCAGACCCCTAGGAGATGCGCCATAACACTCCCTGAGACTCTTAGGGAGAGTTAGGGCCTAAAGCAAGTGCTCTCATGACCCACTAACCCGTAGGACATGGGGAAGACATGGGGAAGGAAACTGGGAAGTGTGGTTTTCATCCCTTACAGGGTGGATAGCACTGAGGATGATGGAGAGAGATTACATGGATGATACAGTAGAGACAGAACCCTGGGAGAAAAGAGGGTGGAGTGGGGGAGGGGCCACCAGTCTGGCAAGTATGATTAGCACCAATCCCTACTGGCAGGACAGAAGAGGGAAAGAAATATCACCCACCCACCACAGGGCTCACATGAGAAGACTGTACCCGAGGTGAGAAGCAAGGAAATGTGCTTAGCACAATCTCAAGGACGCTTGGCCTTTCTCCAAGCCAATACAGGCCCGCCCCGTACCATTGCAATTAGACTCTTTCTCTTTTCTTACACCCAGCACCTCCTCAGCATCTTCATTGTCTGGCCTGTTTTATGTGTGCCGTCTGATGACCACAATCACTCTACCCTAGCCGCTCTAGAGTGGCCCTTCAAAACCAGGTCCAATTCTACCCTTCTCCAGTCAGGATCCCCCAGCGCGTCCGCCTTGCTCAAGGTCAGACCCAAAGTCTTTGGGGTCACCCATTAGGCCTCACCCAATCCATCCTCAGGGCTCATCACAACTTGCTACTCTGTTCCTTCCTCTAAGAGGCCCAGTGCACACCACCCTTCGGCCTTCCCTCCCACTGTCCCCTCTGTTGCCCTGCTCGTTCCCGGAAATACCCGAGAGGCACATCTGCACTTCTTTCTAGCCTCTACTTCAGCGACTTCTTTACTTTTTCCTCATTTTCTGCCATTTCCTCTGTGGCCCTCACTGCCTACTGCCGGCATATTGTGATCGTGTGTTAGAATGTTCATTTGGAACACATGTACTAAAATATCAAGGCTTTCCAGTATGTTGCTACCAGATCCTCAGTACCTAGACCATTGCCTGGCACCTAGTAGATGCTCAGCTAATTCTCACTGAATGAGAGAATGAGCTAAGCTTTTAACTCTTGACTTTCTTGCTCCTCCAGTTAGCTGTCTCATTATGCCAGCAGTGTTAGAGTCACACTAACGTCCCCCTTGTCTCTGTGCCTTGCCTCTTATACAAAGTCTCCAGAGCAGCATAGTTCCCACTGTGCACTAAGCCCCAAGAGAAGCTTGCCCTAGCTCATCCCCAGCTGGGCAGGAGGAAAAGCTGGCTGCCTGTGGCTCACAAAGGGAAGGACATCTTGTGGCACCACTTCCTGCTTGTGACTCCATTCTACCTGGCCTACCTCTCTGTGTCTCTGCTCTGGCAGTCTCCGCTACCGTTCTCACCGTCTCCCTGGCTGCCTAGACTGAAAGTTCCTCAAAAGCAGGGCCTGAAGCTTCTTCAAGTCCTTGCTCAAAAGGATAACCTTGAATTTGCTAGACCAGTGGAAGTGGGGATGGAGGTGGGAAGAGAGCGATGGAGATGCAGTGTGAGATCACTGTTTCTAGAAATTGGGCTGTGAATGCAGAGAGAGGCATAGTGCCTTGTAGGTGAAGGTTTAGATTGTGGCTGGTAAATAAAGTCCTCTGTGATCTACAGCTGCCTGTGTCCACTTACCACCTCTGCACCTTCTGCTCCCCACACTTCCCCCACAAGCTGAGCGCCTGCCTCTGGGCCTTTGTTCCTCCCTGGACTGTTCTCCAACAACAATTATAATGATAATAGCAGCTGCCATTATTGAGCTATTTATAGAGAGCAAGCTGTATGTCAGTCGTTTAATCTTCCAGCCGCACTGTGACGGTTATGCTAGAATGTTCTCCGTTATTCTGTAGTATTCCCAAGGAAACTGGTGCTTCGGGGGAGGTTAACTAAATGCACCAGTGTTGTGGGCCAAACCCAGCCTCCAGAACCCAGAACTCAGAACTCTTTGAACTGCTCCATGGAGTTCAATTCTCAAAATCCCAGCTGGTGCTGAGTCCCTAGGAAGCATCCGAACCGGAGGCTGCCTTGGGCTTGCCTGGGGCGGCTTCACAGGACCACACAGGACGTAGTCTGACCTCTGCTGTTTCTTCTACAATATTCCAGCTGGTGGAGGTCTGTGTTCACGGCTAAGCTGGAGGCCTCGGGTCTCGGTCTCAGGTCTAGACCAGGACCCATATTTGCATTTTCTGAAGGTCGGCGCACCCTTCCTCCACATCTCTGTGTGCCCTGGTACCCATTTCTACAAAGGCTCTGCATTTGTGTTTCCTCCACTCTCATTCTTAAGTGCCCCCGGGTCCAACATTTTTAAGAAAGATCTCTGAAAAAGAAATTCATTCTTGGGCAATCCATGAGCCAGGAACTGTGTTCACACTCACAGAAAAAGGGCCTGTTTCACATGGACAGAGGGTTCACTAAACCAACCCTAAATCTCCTTCCTGCTGCCAAGTTTTTTAAAGTAAAAGGGGAGCTCCAAGCCGATGGTATAGACATATTTAAAAAAAAAGCTCTGGCTTTCTATTTTGTTTCTTCATAAATCTAACAGTAAAAGAAAGCCTTCTAGCAGCGACTGGGTTATTGACTTCCTAAATCTTCAGCTCCAAAGAACTTCATTTACTTACTTTATTAGCAAACATTTATCGACTCCGTTCGCTGTGCCAGCTTGCCCATATATATTATCCCATTCCTGCCTCTCCACCAGCCATGACGAAAGCAAAATCAAACACTGCAAAGGGCAGAATGGGGCCAGGGGAACCAAGTCCGAGCCTGGCAACCCCCATGGAAGGTAGCAAAGTGGGCATTAGCACCCAGCCATGTCTCTTCCAAGGCTCCTTCCCTCCTGTTTGGTAAAGCCGAGACTGCTGACAGGACCTTGCTTTCTGCTTCTCCTTACTCAATGGAAGGCCGAGTCCAGGTTGGCAGGCAGTGCCAGCACCATCTACTCTCCTGGTGCAGCCAGAGGCAGTGAGGCAAGCCTGTGCCAAGAGTACCAGGTGCATGCTGTCACCCCATCCTCAGCATGGCATATACGCCTCCTGATCCTGGATCCTTCCATTGCTACATTGCAACTCTTGGTTACTCGCATGAAGCATCAAAAATTGATAACCTGTAGGCAAAGAGTATCAAGCCATGATAAGTGCTGTAGATACAGTTCAAAGGAAGATCATTCGAATCCAGAGACTGTTCTAAACGATTACCTTTTGGTGCCTCTAAATCATATCATCCTAATTAATATCAATTAATAATAATAAATAATGGGGTTTCCTACTTTAGTGTGACTGTGAGAATTCAAATAAATTTTAACGTAAATATAAAAAGTACTCGGTACAGTGCCAACTGAGTTGGTACTCAGTAAAGCTTAGCTGGCCTCCTCCTCCATCAGCGTCTGTCACAGCGTCATCCAGAGGAGGTGCTGGACACAGTGTGTCCAGGATCCTGTGCAGAGTAGAGCCTCTTCCGTTTTATTTTCTGAGTGACTTGACCAAAAAATCCTCTTTCTCCAGCCACACAGGACTTTGGAAAGAGGATCCTCACTGAATCCAGATACTAAAGAATGAGACTTGTTTGCTAGGCTGGTGTCTATGAAGCTCTCACAGCAGAGGCCGGAGGGTCTCAGTTGCTATGTTCAATCACATATACCCACAATGCCCACCGTTTAGCTGCTCTCAGCAGGTAGGAAACTGCCTGGAGCCTGGAGAAGTTTTATCCAGTTTGAGAAGTAACTCAGCTCTGTGGGCCATGCTGTGCTGGCCTTTCTGCACCTCAGCACCAGCCATGAGCAGAAACCTTGATGGGCGTGGCTGAGTTGGCACTCGCAGGCAAGGACTGATCGTACTTCTTGGCGGTATCAACCCTTTTTGAGGATTTGAATGCACTCCTTCCTCAGCCAAATGGAAAACACAGAATCTCATGAAGACAAATTTCTCGGGGGCAATCTCTCTCTCTCTCTCTCTCTCTCTCTCTCTCTCTCTCTCTCTCCCTCTCTCTCTCTCTCTCTCTCTCTCTCTGCAGGTGTGTGTGTACACACTGGTGAGTGTACACATGTTTACATGTGTGTACATGTGTACATGTGTGTACATGTGTGTATAGTCAATATCAGCACTCTTCCTCTATCGATCTCAACATTATTATTTTTTTTTTTTTGACAAGGTCTCTCCCTGAACCTAGAGCTCACTGATTTGGCTGGGCTGGCTGGCTAGCAAGTTCCTGTACACACACACACACACACACACACACACACATACACACACACACACACACAACACCCCATGGCTAGGGTAGCAGGTGCATGCCACCATATCTGGCTTTACATGACTTTTTCAGGTCTTCATGCTTACAGCAAATATTTGACTGGCTGAGCCTTCTCCCCCACCCCTATAAACTTTAATTGTGACCTTGGATCTTAATCACCAAGCCATCCTGTCCTCAACTCCAATAATAGGCTTGCATCAGACACTAAAATATGATGCTCAGGCCTTCTTATTCACCTAGGTACTTTTTTACATTAGAAAAAATAATTATTTCAGTTTATGTGTAAAGTCCTATGTGGCGATTTGAATGAATATGGCTCCGTGTGCCCAGAGGGAGTGGCACTGTTAGGAGGTGTAGCCTTGTTGGGGGAAGTGTGTCACTGTAGGTGGGCTTTGAAGTTTCAGAAACTCAAGTCAGGCCCAGTGTCACTCTCTCTGATGCCTGCCAATCCAGGTGTAGAACTTTGGGCTCCGTCTCCAGCACTAGTTCTGCCTGTGTGTCCCCATGCTTCTCACCATGACAATAATGGACTAAACCTGAACTGTTAGCTAGTCCCAATGAAATTTTTTTTTTTAATAAGAGTTGCCATGGTCATGGCATCTCATCACAGCAAGAGAATCCTAACTAGACACTATATATGGAGTTCTCAAAAAGAAAATAAAACCACAATACATAATCTTTGCATAATAAATCAATTACAGATTTCACAAATCTTCGCCATCTAGTTCTTAAGGGTTCTTTGAATAAATGGCATTTCCACATCTGAATTTCTCAACTCTCCAAAAGGATGAGCAATTCCAAGGGGGATTGATCATCTGAGCGATGGAGCCGGAAGAAGTCCAGAGCTGGCCTTTGTATGCTTGTATGCCGACTTGTGGAGAACCTTCCTGCTTAGCATATGAAAGACAGCCCACCGGATCTCATTTCACATTCCCCCCCCCCCCCAGCAGCCCCAGAAGAAAGACAAATCCAGTGCTTTATTCCCCACCCCCACTTCACACTGAGGTTCTCTGACCTGTCCAAGGTCAAGCACGGGAAGAGTCAAGCTAGGGTGAAGCTCAGAGCTCCAGTTTCTTTCTCCTGGGCCCGTTGATCCCTGTGGAGCAGCATGCAGGCGGGAGATCTGGGTTAACCATGATGAAAACCACAGGACACATGGACACCTTAGGGACACCTGAGGACCTGTGCTGATATTGGTCTGCCCCTTCCCCCTAGTGTTCAAGACTTCACTCTTGGCTCTTTTGTCCATGTGGTAGAGCCACAGAGACCTCAGGCGAGGGATAAACCCAAGATTTATTGCCATGTCAGCAGCTGCTTGGTCCAGCCTCTGGTTCTCAGGTTGGTGCGGTAGAAAGAAGAAGAAGACTCACGGCCTCCCTGCCTGGTTCGGATGGGAGGGTGTTAGAGAGGCAGAAGGGTCCCTGCCTAGTGGGCACCTTTCTGTAGGTCTGCTCATCACACTTGAAATTCAAGAAGCTGAAAGATCCTCAGGTATCCAGTGAATAGTGAGGCTGTATTGGCCTGTCTGCCATGCTGTGATGTTTCACAGACACACTGCCTGTTCCAACACATTAGTGGGCTCTCAGATCACATTAGGGGCCACCGCCATCTCATATATAATATATATCATATATATCATATATATATATATGATGAAAAACAGGCTGCGTCACACGGTAAGGACAGGCAGTTTTCTGTGGAGGATTTTTGAAGGCAACCATGAAAAGCATATTGTGTGTGCTAGGCTGTGATATTGTGTGCTAGGCTGTGATATGAAGTACATCTTTTGGAGCTACAAAGTGTTCAACACATAAGTAGTTGGAGAAGGGTCTTTAATAGAAACTTGTCTGATAAATTTCAGGGCTAAACGAGTATTAAAACCGAATGGGCCTTTGTATCCTTTAGCCACTGTTACCAGACATTTGAAACAATGGTTACTCTAGCTGCCTCCCCTCCCCCCACAGTCTCAGCCAGCACAATGAGTGGCAGGATGTGGGCGGGGCTACTGAGATCTGTGGTCTGTGCCGGGTGAAGAGTGAAGCTAAGATTGCTGGTTTTACATTCTGCTTCCTCGTCCTCTGCCAGTTGACCGACATCATTTACATCATTCAGCGCCTGTACTTTGTCGATCATGGGTTATTGCTCCCAAGTTATTTTGTGAGCATCGATGGTGTATTTGGCTGGGGTATACCACTGTGTGTCTCTCTCACCTTCCTTAAATGAGCAAGGCAACCCAGGGTATGTTCTGTTCATGATAAAGGCAGAGCTCAAGAAAGAAGTTCAATCATAGGCACTTTTCTGACTCTGACTCTATCCTGTCTGTTAACAAACCCTTGACCCAAGTAAGTCACTTAAACAGACTTGAAATTCAAGAAGCTAGGACACACTCCTTCCTCCTGGGGTGGTTAGCAATAGGTAAATGCCTCTGGGTAAGCCACATAGTTACAATTTAGGTCCTCACTAAATGTTTACAGAGCAGAGAGGGAGGGAAGAGTATTGTGTTCCAGGAACTTCTGTGGACATTCACAGTACAAGGTACAGAAATTCTAGGGACTTACACCCGCCCCCGCCTCCACTCCCACATACATCACTACGGAGAAATCCTGAAGCCTCGTCTCACAGATCACAACCCATCCACACGGGTTTCATGTATTCAACCAATGAAGAAGGTCCTCAAAGGCCACCACCACCAAGGACTGCCCTTCCCCATCCCCCAGTGTTTGGGCTGTCTCTGGAAGAAAGGATAAGGCAGTGATCTCTGGGTTCAGGAGAAGCCCCTCTCAGCAGACAGACGCCCTGCCAGGCCAGAGAACAATCTGTTCATGATCTTTGGAAATAGAGTGTCCAGACAAAGGCTCACATGATCGTTAAATCAGCATCCATGTCTAAAAGGGGTCCAGGGTTTGGAATGTAGCTCAGTTGGTTTCTGCTTGCCTAGCATTGATGAAGCCTGGGTTTGATTCCCAGCACCGAATAAACTGGACATGGTTGTGCACACCTGTAATCCCAGCACTCAGGAGATAGAGGTGGGAGAATTAGAAGTTGAAGGTCACCCTTGGCTACATAATGAGTTTGGGGCCAGCGCAGAGCTTGATATGCTACCCTGTCTCAAAGGGGTTGGAGGTCCACAGTGTGGGTTCCTGTCTCAGCTTCTGACGTTTAGAGGTTTGGCTCCTCTCTCGCTTGATGAATTGAAAAGTAATGAGTTGCTGTCCTCTCTGTCCCTCCCTACTGCAGGTGTGCTGAGCCTACCAGAGAGCCTGAACCTGCACCGAGACCCGCAGCGGCCCAGCAAGCCAGGAGAGCTACCCATGTTCAGCCAATCAGAGCTGAGGACCATCGAACAGTCCCTGCTGGCCACAAGGGTGGGCAGCATCGCTGAGCTCAGTAAGTGGATGCTGTTTCCTTAGCCTGGTCCCCGCCCACATAGCCTCTCTATGTCTGAAGTGACATGCCAGTCTTTCACGAAAAGGTGCTCATGCTGACCTGGGAGCCTTTATTGAGTGCTTGCTGTGTACACAAAGCAGTACCAGTGAAATTAGGGAAGATGAGGGCTCTAGAGGGAGAAAGGCCTGCTAAATCTCCTAGCTCTGTCATTGCCTTAGTGAAATCTTGTCTTCATCTGCCCTGAGCCTCAGTTTCCTTTCCAATTAGACCTAAGAAATCATCTCAGCCAGTGCTGGGTGATGTTCTCATATGGAATACACAGACGCCCATCTCAGAGCATGGTATCCTGCCTGCTGCAGGCAATATACATGATCTCTAAATGGTGGCCATTAACTATTGATGTCTACAGCAGCATTGTTGAACACACATCAGATCTCCTCTCTCCTCTGTTCAGAATTCTCCCCTGGTTCCTTTCTGACCCACAGGACAAACCAGGCTTCCCAACCACTACTTTCTGTTCTCCCTTTGGTCCTTTCTGCTCCTTGACCACAAGAGGGAAACCCCAGGACCTTTGCACTGACTGCTCCCCCAGCCAAAACAACTCTCCATGTTTTTTTTTCCTCACCCCTGTAAAACAATAACTCTCTAAGGACCCTTTTCTTACTTCAGACTAGTAAAGCAAACCACAAGAGTAGACAGGGTAGCTTAAAAGGCAAGCATCTGGGGTCTGGAGAGATGGGTAAACAGTCAAGAGCCCTTGCTGCTCTTGCAGAGAATTCTAGTTCAGTTCCTAGTACCCATGTCAGGGGGTCGCATCTACCTGTAACTCCAGCTCCAAGAGTTCAAGCCCCTCTTCTGGCCTCCAAGAGTATCTGCACGCTAGTGTGCATACACAGAGGCAGGGACTGGGGCGAAGTCTTTATTTCTCACAGCTCTAGCAGGTGGGAAGTCCAAGGTCAGAAATTCAGCTCCTGATGATGGCTCTCTGCCCAGCTTACAGTTGATACCTTCTCAATTGGCAGTGGGGTGCCCTCTTCCTATAAGGCCTATCATAAGGGCTCCATCATCTTGGATTGCCCAACCCTAAACATCTGCCAAACACCCCAATTTCTAACACCATCACACTGCAGGGCTGAGGCTTCCACACACGAACTGGGGAGGACATACTCATTCAGTGCATTGGTCCACAGCATCCTTCATCCCTTACCGATCGCTGTAAGTGTTATGCTCAGCATATAGCATCCTCCAGCATACTTGATGCGTTTGTGTTTCTCCTTAATGAGGCACAATTCACACACAGCTTACCTATGCATCCAGTTTAGTCATTTTTAGTATATGTATCAAGTTGCACAGCCATAACCACAGTCTGTTTCAGACCAGTTTATTACTCCTATTAAAAACCAGCACCCATAACCGCCCCCTCCCTCCCATCTCCTAATCACGCCCCACATATAACTTCTCTGCTTTTTACATTGCCTCTCTCCCTGCTGGAATCTGTAGTCCCTTCCTGACAGGACAAATGTTTGATGTGTTCACTGATAGAACAGTATCAGATAGATAGATACATAGATACATAGATAGATACATACATACATAGATACATACATACATAAATAGATACATAGATAGATACATAGATACATAGATAGATACATGCATAGATAGATACATGCATAGATAGATAGATAGATAGATAGATAGATAGATAGATAGATAGATAGATAGATGGATAGATAGATACATACATACATATATACATACGTACATACATACATACATAGAACAGTATCTGGACCTCAGGAAGTATAAAGCACAGAGAAAGGAGGTAAAGAAAAAAGGAAAGGAGGAGAACTGCAAAAAAGTATAAAAGAAATAATAGAGGTCGTGATGGTCAATTGTGCTAACTTCATTGGATAAAAAAATGCCCAGGGAGGACCACTGAGGTGGCTCAGTGGGTGAAGGTGCTGCTGCGAAGACTGACGACCCAAATTCCATCCCCAAGACCTGCATGGTGAAAGAAGAGAGCCATCTCCTCAGCTGGCCTCTGACACCCCCCATGCGTGCCCTGGAACGTGCACATTCACACACATAGTACACAAATAAGTAAGTGTAAAAGGAAACAAATGTCTAAGGGATTAGGAAGCGTTCTTCTAGGTGTGACTGTCATAGTGCCTTGTTTCTGCCATCTTGATTTTCTGTGCAAGCACATGAGGCTAAGAGAGGACATAGAGTTTCGGAGGACTGAACCCTGTGAGCCAAATGTCTCTCATTTCTGTCAGACATATTGTCGTAGCAATGCAACGAATAACTCACACAGAGAGCAGTCAAAGTTGGAGTGATTCGGGCTTGTGCCCTCCAGCCAGTCCCACTGTATTCCTTTCTTCTCTGTTGCTGTGATAAAGTGCATAAGACCAAAAGCAGCCTAGAGCAGAAAAGGATTTATTTCAGCTCCCACTTCCGGGTCACATTTCATCACTGAGGGAAGACCAGGCACAAACTTAGGCAGAAGCCTGGAGGCAAGAACTGAAGCAGAGGTAGTGGAGGGGTGCTGCTTACTGGCTTACTCCCTCTGCTTGCTTTCTTAAAGAACTCAAGACTACTTGCCTGGGAATGGCACCGCCCACAGTGGGCTAGGCCTTGCCACATCAATCAATCAACAGTCAAGGCAGTTCCCCCACAGACAAGAAAGACCACTGGGCTTTCTAGTCTGAGAATTACCTGAGAAATCCCTCAGTTGAGATCCCCTCAGGTTGACAATAAAAACTAACTAGGACACCAAGCAAAGGAAAATACCTGTATTTGCTCAATACTCTCAGTTGACTGTTAAACAGCTTAGCTGTCTCTCAGTTCCTGGTGGAACTGGAGTGTTGATTTCTACACAGCTAAACTGTGCAGCAATTTAGCAATCCCAGCAGATCCTGAGCAGTAAGAAGCTTCTGGACCCAGAACCCAGCGTGCACCTCCTCCAAAGGAGTCCCTGACCCACCCAGGACATGATCTCCCATAGGGACATGCTGCATCTCTGTGATAGCAAGACATGGGGGTGCAGGAGATTGTCTCTGGCACTGATTTCATTATTTTTCTTTCACTGTAACAAAATATCCAACAGAACAACTCAAGAGGAAAGGGTCTATTGGTGCCCACGGCTTCAGAGGTTCCATCCCTAGCAACTTGGTTCTGAGTTTCTTGACTCGTTGTGAGGCAGAATATCATGGTGGTAGAAGTATGTGTTTAAGGGGGCTTTTTTACCTTCTTGCAAACAGGAAGCCAAGAATAAGACAGGAAGAGAGCAAGAACATGATAACTTCAAGGACCCGCCCCCAGAAACTACTCCTCTACCTAGGTTTCACCTCCTGAAGTTTCTAGAACCTTCTAAGATAGCACCACAGTCAAGAGCCAAACCTCCAACAGATGAGCCCTTTAAGTGAGGCACACCTCATATGCAAACTATAACAATCACAAGATAGCTGCTCTCCTGGCCTCTGTGTTGAGAGGTTGGATTCCCATCCTTTTCAGACCCCTGAAGCCATGAGATGTCCCTAGTATCAATATCTTCTGATTCCTGGCTGTGTAGTTGACCTAAAGCTTACTAGGGACATGGCCCTGTTGGGAGTTATGTCTAGAGACCCCGCCTTAGAACATTTTTAATGCATAAGATACAAAACTACAAAGAAAACCATTTTTTTGCATTTAAATCATGCATGTCAGTGTGTGTGTGTGTGTGTGTGTGTGTGTGTGTGTGTGTGTGTGTGTGTGTGTATTTTTGTTTTATGTGTATGTTTGTTTTGCCTACATGTTTATATGTGCAGCACATGCATGAAGAACCTGAAGAGGCCCAAAGAGGGCGTCAAATCCCCTGGAATTGGAGTTACAGATGGTTGTGAGCCACCATGTGGGTGCTAGGAACTGAACTCAGGTCTCCTGGAAGAGCAGCAAGTGCTCTTAACCACTGGACTATCCAGCCCCACATTCTGTGATTTTATTAGCACATGATATGACAGGATCTGGCAGTGAGTCTGATGGCCACATAATTCTGAGGTTGTGATATTTATGAATACGAGCCTGAGGTATCCACAGGGAAGTGATGAATGTTTTCATTTTAATACACTGCCAGGATGTCTTCAGAATGAGTGAAGGCTCCAAGTAACACCCTTGGGCAGCATTGCCAGAAGGCAGAAGACAGAAGGCACGTGGACCTTCTCCTTCTGGGAAATGCCCTTGTCCCTCAAGCTGTAGAATCTGACTGTAGAGTTCTTCTATCTGACTAGATAGATAGATAGATAGATAGATAGATAGATAGATAGATAGATAGATCTGTATGTACATTACGTGGGAAGAGGCCTCTACACCATGTTGCACACATACTGTGTTGTTGGGTCTCAGAAGTTAGTCCCAGGGCTAGGAAGGTGACTTAGTAAAGCGCTTCTCAAACAAGTATGAGGACTTGAGTTTGGATCCTGTACACACACACACACACACACACACACACACACACACACACACACACACGTACACCCTTACATACATTTAATACATATCAAAGTTAGTCTTGAAGTGCCTCAAAGGGCCCACCAGCCTCTGTTCAAAGAATTTGCTAAGCAAATCCATGGTTCACCTAAGCAGGCAGCCCATGGGAGCAGCGTGCGTGCTGCAGAAATTGTTTTTAAGGATAATTTGCTGTGTAAATTAAACACCGTCGTCATTGGATGTTGACTTTCATGTGTAGATTGTTGGCACACAAATGGGTGTTGCTAATTGCAAGTGTGTTTTGTGTGTTCATTAAGTTGGGCCTGAAGTCAGTGTGCAGACGTGCTCTGATAAAACCCAGCATAGACAGAAGGTAATAAGATTCTTCTCTTCAGATCTGACTGTAATTTAGGCTGGCCTGCTCTGCAGTCTGAATCAACACAGACCGCACTCTCTGTGGACACAGAGAGATGTTCTTCACATTCAAAGGTTGTTCTGTCCAGGCGGGTGGTAGAAATCACTGTTTTTGCAGCAGAGGTGAGATTCTCAGCTCTTGGAACAGTCTCATGGGTGAAAGATTCTAGAGCAGAGCTCCTTCTTAATAGCTAATAATGATAATAGCAGCAACTGATGTCTATGGAAGTAGGGTGCCAAGCTGGCTAATCTAGACTGTTAACCTGAGGAAATTAGAAAGAATCACCATGGAAACACACTTCTGGGCGTGTCTACGAGGATGTTTCCAGAAAGGTTTAACTGAAGAAGGAAGACCTACACTGAATGTAAATGGCACCATCCCATGAGCTGAGGCCCTGGGCCAAATAAGAAAACAAGCTCAGCCCCAGCCCCCACCCCGGCCCCGGCCCCCGCCCCCGGCCCCTGCCCCCACCCGGAAGGTAAAGCTGTTACACTTCGCCACAGAACAGCTCTCCTACCAGGTCACATGAATAGGTACCACTCAGATCCCAAAGGCCCCTCCATGAGGATGGGGTGCCAGTTGGGGCTATGTTCCTCCAGCTCTGAGGACCTGCAGTTTGCTCTGAGGGTATACTGGCTCTGGACTTAACTGTAGATACCCAACATTCAGAAAGGTTGCCAAGTCCCTGAGGAGGGGACCAGCCCTGAAAGCTGAGTGTCTCCCCATGCCGCCTTGCCAGTTCTTCAGTAAATCTATTAAGATTCAGATCTGCCCTAAGCCACTGGCATGCCTAGGGCACCCCCTTTATCCCTCCTGCACCGTGCTTCATTTTTATCCTGAAAGTTTCTCGGAGGCCTATATTGAAAGCTTATCTTTCCAGCCCTTGGCCAGCGGGGGAGGGGTGTCCTTGAAGGGAATACTTGAAGGGAGCCTGCCTCTTTTGCTTATTCATGGCTGCTATCAGGTGAAAAGGACTCTTCTACCTCATGCTTCTTCCATGAGATAGTGGCTTCCACAGACCCAAAGTGGTAGAGTCAAGAGACCATAGGCAAAATTAATTCCCCTTATAAGTCCGTTACTTGAGGTGTTTTGTTACTGTGGTGGAATGCTGATTGACATATCATCTTGGGGTGAAAACACTCACCATTTCTGGATCATGACTGTGGAAAGTACATGGCATACACTCTGGGCATTATTAGTATTCCCATTTCCCAGACAACAAAAACTGGGTGTGAGGAAGGATCATTGTCTTGCCCAAGGGTGAACAACCAGAAAGTAGAAAACAAGTCTTAGTTCAAACGGTTTTCTTTGTCCTCTCTGCTGTGTCTGAATAAGCTTTGTATTCTGAGCACCTCATATACCACCCACAGCTCAGCAAATGTCCCTTGAATGAGAAATTAATAGCCTGAAGTGAACTACACACGAAGAGTGAAGAGTATGCAGTAGGTTGGGGGCTCAAAGAAAAATCCAGACTAATATCAAGTGTTCTATTGAACTTCAGAACTAGAGGATCCTGGGTTGAACATAAACATGTCCTCAACTACATAATAGGGAGGTGGCATCCTAAGAGAGCATGTGGTCCCCACCCTGACTTGGAGTCTGGGCAGTAGTGGTCACCCCCGAGTGTGGTCCTCTTCCCCTTTCCTCTCGTCTCCCCTCTTACACCTTCCCCTCTCCTTTCCTCTCTTCTTACTCTTCCTTCTTTTCAAAATGAAAGGGCTGTCTAGTGTAGATTTGGGTAGAAGCAGCCCTCACTGGAGTGTGTGATCTCTTTCCAGGGAAGTCACCCCTGGCTCACAGCAGTCTCGGTTTCTAGGGGCCTGTACATTAGAGCTGAAGCCAGGGAGGTTCAAGAAGCATCTCCTGGGCTGGCATGGAAGATGATTGTAGGTGATGTACAGAGCCTTTTTAATTTTAATTGCTATGTATATTTCATGAGTGTGAGGAAATACTGGTTTTCTATTTATGGCACTGATATGGTTTCCTTTTTAAATAAATTTATTTGTATGAACAAGTGAGGCAATTTACAGAGAAAATATTAAGTAAATAAATTGTACAAGCTGTGCACAGATATGAGAGACATCATGACGGTAATCCCCAGGTGGCTGACATTTGGGAAATCCATCCAGTGGATGGATCCTCAGATAGGTTTCTTAGACTGAGCTCCAGCTTCCCAAGCTCAGCACAGCTGGAGAAAGACAAAATGGTTTTTTGTTTGGGGCTCGTGTCACAGACAGGGGAGACAGCAGGTAGTAGCACTTATAGTCCAAGAGTTTCAACCAGAGGTAGTGATGGTCTCGCATAGGTGGCCCTCCCTAGAGATATGTTGAGGGCCTCTCTGGTCCAGGGATGAAGATGACAGTGACGATGGAAGTCATGTGATGATGACATGATGCAACAATGTTGGCAATGATGGAGATGGTGACGGTGACCATGGCGACGACTGATATGATGTAATAATGTTGGTGATGACGGTGATGGTGATGGTGACCATGGCGATGACTGACATGATGCAATAATGTTGGTGATGACGGTGATGGTGATGGTGACCATGGCGACGACTGATATGATGTAATAATGTTGGTGATGACGGTGATGGTGATGGTGACCATGGCGATGACTGACATGATGCAATAATGTTGGTGATGACGGTGATGGTGACGGTGACCATGGCGACGACTGATATGATGTAATAATGTTGGTGATGACAGTGATGGTGACTATGGCAATGACTGATATGATATAAAAATGTTGGTGATGACGGTGATGGTGATGGTGACCATGGCGACGACTGATATGATGTGATAATGTTGGTGATGATGGTGATGAACATGAAGATGACTGAAATGATGCAGCAATGCTGGTGATGATGGAGAGGATGGTGATGATGAACATGGTGATAACAAAATTTATATGATATGGCGATGATTAGAGATGATCATGATGACAATGAAAACTGTAATGGTGATGGTGGTAGTGAGATGATAATGCTGCTGCTGCTGAGTTTAATGATAACAGAAATGATAACGATGGTGATGCTGCTGATGTGGTGAGG
Source organism: Uromys caudimaculatus (assembly GCA_028551405.1). Taxonomy (NCBI): domain Eukaryota; kingdom Metazoa; phylum Chordata; class Mammalia; order Rodentia; family Muridae; genus Uromys; species Uromys caudimaculatus. Next base: position 97,613,463 of record CM052707.1, read on the forward strand.
ATGGAAATGGTGTCATGAGGATGGTGATGGTGGAATTGATGTGGCGATGGTGACAATGATGGCCATGGTAGTGATGATAAGATAAAATAGTGCTAAATGCTAATTAACAAGGCACCAGACCCCTTTGAGCACTTCTAAGCATGTGTATGCATTTCCTTAGTTATTTCTCTGAGATAAATATTGCCATTATCTCCATTTTACAGACAAGGATGTCAAGGTTACATATTTTATGTGTTTTTCCCTTAAAGTACACAACAAATCTATTCTTCCATTCTTTTCCTTTCTCACAGAGAATTAAATTAGCTTGTTCAGAGTCACTACCAGATAATGGCAGGTTGGGTGCTCATATGCGTTGCAAAGAGCGTGCTTTCTGCTCCCCAGAGGAGACCACGAAACAGGGTGTAGTCTCTGTGTGGAAGGCTCCATGAGGGAAGCATAAGCGTAGAGAGTGAACTGTGAAGCACGACAAAATTAGGCAGGTCCGTCTTTGTTAGGGTGTGTAGTTGCAGGTGTGCAAGGGATGAGTTCTGACCAGAGCATTTAGAGGGCTCCCTGGAGATGAGCCATTTGTTCAAGCATCAGGAGTTGTAACGATATGGGAAGGAACTATCCAAGTAAGAAATCAACAAGCGGGGACCTGAGGCTGCCAGGCCAGCCGAATGGCCCCCAAGCAGACGGGGAGATGGAGAGACTGTAAGGCAAAGAGCAACCTATACATCGGCTTTCCCAGTGCCCCAGGAGATGGTAAGATGGTGGGCAGGAGCCGGGCAGTGGTGGTGCACGCCTTTAATCCCAGCACTCAGGAGGCAGAGGCAGGCAGATTTCTGAGTTCAAGGCCAGCCTGGTCTACAGAGTGAGTTCCAGGACAGCCAGGGCTACACAGAGAAACCCTGTCTTGAAAAACAAACAAACAAAAAAGATGGTGGGCAGGAGGAAACCATTGCCAGCGTCTCTCCGTCTCTGCCATTACTATCACCACTCCCATTTTCCAGGTACTCTTGAGTTTTCTCATTCCAAAGTATTTCACAGGAATGATTTTCATTCCGTTAATTTGTATTAATCATACATAATAGGTTTCATTGTGACATTTTCACACATGTAAATAATATGATTTGATAGTATTCATCCCCTATTACCCTCTCATGTTTCTCTCTCATGATTTCTGTTTTAGTTTCTTTTCAGTTGCTGTGATTTAAGGAAAAAAAAAATAAAAGCAACTTACGGAATAAAAGTTTTAGTTGGCTCCCAATTCCTGGTTTTAGTCTATCACTGTGAGGACATCAAGGCGGCAGGAAGTTGTAGCAGCTAGTTACATTGCATCCACTAGTAAAATTACATCTACTGGCAAGAGCAAAGAGCAATGAATTAGTGCATGCGTGCTAGCTCTGCTCTTCACTCTGATCCAGTCCAGAGTCCTCTGCCAAGAGGACCATGCCCCTTGCGGAGGGCAGAGCCTCCCATTAACTAAAGAACCAAAGCAACCCTGGAAGACATGCCTGAAAAGTCCTTCTTCCCGTTGACAATTAGCACTAAACATTT
>CM052707.1:97620001-97628636 GCA_028551405.1 Uromys caudimaculatus
TTGGAGTTCAGTTCCCAGCACCCATGTCAGGTGGCTCATAACTGCTTGGAACTCCAGTGCCAGGGAATCTGATTCCCCCTCTGGCATCTGCAGACACCATGCTCACATACACAAACCCAGACTTGGACACACATGCATACGTATAAACAAAAATGAAAATCTTTGTAAAACTTCTCATTTCCCCCTGAGAGAGGAGAAAAAGAACAGCATATTTTTCAGGTTTGCTAGTGCTGAGCAGAGGGAAACAGACCCCAGTGTTAAGGAGTATGGCTCAGTACTTGGATTCGGCAGAGTCCCAGGTTCAAACCCCAGAGAACCCCTTGAGAAGTAATGAAATCTCTTTGGACTTCCATGTCTTCATCTGTAATCAGGCTTATAAAAATAGTGTATGAGGTGCTGGAGAGATGCCTCAGAGGACCTGGGTGGGGCTCCTAGGACCCACATGAGGTGATTCCCAAACGCCTGTAAGTTCAGCTCCAGGGTATCCAGCACTCTCTGGACTCTTCGGGTACCTGCACAATTGTGCACATAAATTCATGTATGCACATGTACCATGGTGACAAAATGCCCAAGAAAAAAGGAAAGGATACTTTAGCTCACAGTTTCTGAGCTGCCAATCCATCATCACTCGGCTCCATTTTTGTGTTCTGGGGCGAGGCAGAACCTCATGGCAGGTTGTGCATGAGAGAGTAAAGTGACTCCACTCACTGACTGGAGACAAAAATACACCTCTCAAAGGTGTACACCTCTCAAAGGTATGCACCCAGGAACCAACTCTCTCCCACTAGAACCCGTCTGTTTCCACCGCCTCCCCAACAGCCCAGAAGCCATGAACTCATCAATAGATTAATCCCCTCAGGCACAAAGCACCTCCCAAAGGTCCCTGCTGTGGAACTGTAGACCAAGTCTTCAACACATAGACTTTGGGGTGCACATTGAGTCCAGTCTGCTTTCTAGATATGAACTAAAGCATCCGAACTGTTGCTGGGACCCAGGAAACACCACGTAAGAGGGAGTTATTGTATGAGGAGAGACTAGCAAGGAAATACGCAGTTCTAAGCTTACCCCTGAGAGCTGCCCAAGAAGGACAGAGTGCTCATTGAAGTGGACAATATAGCTCTAGTATGGCTTCCTGGAGGGGTTACCATCAGCCATGATGGATGGATATGATAGAAGACACTGAGTCAGGAGAGGCAGTTAACAGGAGCAAAGCACAAAGGCCTTCCTGTTGCTTGTTAGAACTTGGATTTCTAGGGCTGAGGTTAGGATGGTAGGATGCCTAGCATGCACATAGAAGCTCTAGGCCCCATTCTCAACACCGCATAGTCAGAGGAGGGGATGGGGGGTGATAGTTCATGCCTGTAATCCCAGCACTCAGGAGATGGAGAGGGATCAGAAGCTCAAGTTATCCTCAGTGACTTTGAGGCTATCGTAGGCTACATTGGCGAGGAGAGGAAGCAATTGGAGTTGCAGAACAGCATGACTCCAAATGAGTCCATTGCCATCTGTGCTTCAGATCATGTCCCTGACAGTCACGTGGCCAATGAAATGTTTTTCCTCTCTGCTTGATGTGGAACCGTTTCAGTGTCTAAGGGAAACAGGGTCCAGAGTCTGCAAAGATCGTCAGGTTGGTGTCTGTGCCTGGAGGTTCTGAAATTTTGCTTCTGTCCATAGGTGACCTTGTGTCCCGGGCGATGCACCACCTACAGCCTCTTAATGCTAAACACCACGGCAATGGCACGCCCCTGCACCACAAGCAGGGGGCGCTCTACTGGGAACCCGAGGCGCTGTACACGCTCTGCTACTTCATGCACTGCCCGCAAATGGAGTGGGAGAATCCCAACGTGGAACCTTCCAAGGTCAATCTCCAGGTGGAAAGGTACGTCTTGCCGGGCTTCCGAACATCACAGAAGAGCTTTTGGCTCACCATAGCCTTGTGATGGATTGGCACTGCCCTCTGAGATGAAGCTAGGTTGCAGGGTGGGGATGAGAGAGAATTGCTGCCCCTATCCCATAGCATACTGGAGGGGAATCTCATGATCTGAGGAGACATCTTAAAGCCTGGTGGGGTCTTGGAAATAGCCTTATATGTGGTTGGTCCTATACAGGATAAAATAAGCCTTGGTCACAGGAGCGTACCTGCGTATCTCCGAAGGGAAGGAACCTGTGGAATGCAGTCTAGCTTCCATGTAAAAATAGTTTGCGGGTGCCATCCTCTTAAATGTCTTCATCTTTCTTTCTTCATGGCTACCTTGGGACCTCGGGTGAATTAGAGCACCCGCTTAGCCGGAAGAGGATCCCTCCGGTAGAATGGATACTATGCTGTCCTGGGAGAAGACACTTAGCTGTCCGTGTAGCGTGGGAAGGGAAGGATGGGAAGGGACTCTGAGCTATGTCCCTCCGTTTCTGCTTACCTTAGCCTCTCTTCTACAAATCAGAAAGCCGAGTTACACAATTTCCCAGAATTCCTCATACCTTTAAATCCCAGGATCCTCTGGGGAAAATCCTCACTCTCTCAGTGATCTGAGATTAGAAATCGTTTTCAAAACAGGCTACCTGGAAGTGTCCCCTCCCTTGCTCCCTTCTCACCTGTCTTTTCTCCAGGCAAATGAATCAGGCCTTACCCTGACACAGGCCTTCCTTGGTCTAACTACAATGAAACGATTCCCATTCACACAGAGAATCCCCTAGGAGAATAGGTGTTGAAATATATACTGCCTGTGCTCAAACCTGAGCACTTCTGACTAAAAACTGAAGCCTTGAGTAAATGCCTTCTCCTCCTCGGCCTTGGTTTCTTCATCTGCAAAACGAGATATAAAAAGCAAATTCTTTACAGGGCTGTTGGAAACTTAAGTGATTTGAACAGTGCCTAGCACACAAGTATCCGATCAATGCCCCCTCTTACTGTTGTCATTGTAGCTGCCACAAACACACAGCTGAACAGTTCCCAGCTTGGGGTCCTTTCTATCACTCCAATCCAGGTGATTCTAGTAAAAAGAAAAAAGAAAAAACCTCAGTGGATTCTGTTTCTACCACAGTAGCTTGTGCCCCAACGGGCTCCCCCCCCCCCCCCCCCCTTCTCAGCTTTCTGTTAAAACAAGAGGATGGAAATTTGCCAGGCAACAGGAATCTTCTTGGCTTTTAGGAATCCTCAGTTAGTGTTAGTATCCAGTCATCTGAAGCTAACGGATCAGGAGTCACCTAGGTGTCTCACTTTCCAGGCCAAATCAGTGGGCACCCTAGGCAAATTTCCAAGTGCAAATATGTCCCACTGGACTGAAATGTTCAGTCCTTGAACAGTATCTAGCCACAGCCAGACACACCAGCACCTTGGCTTCTTTGACTATATGTCCTCAGAGTTGAAAGAATGGAGGCCACTGGCCTCAGCCTAAGAGGTACCAAGTCTTTCAGAGCTTAGGCAGTGGTGAGATTCCTTGACCAGCCTCCCTTATGTCATCTTTGAGCTTTGTATCTCTATAGATGATGCTCCTCTCACCCAGCCATGAGTCTCCTCTGAGGCAGACTCTTCTCATTCCATCCTGCCTTTCCCTTCAGGATCTTATTGTTTAGTCCCACACACTCAAGTGAATTCTTCTAACCCCTGCCTAGCATAATAACTAACCTGTGATTTCATACAATTCCTATGTTTGCACAATGTCTGTAAGCTTCATAATGTCTCATCACAGCAGAGCCAGCGCTGAGGTCAATGCTAGGTGCACAGTGGGAAGCCAGCAGATGCTTAGACAATGGAGACGTGGACTGATCCAATTCCTGCTGCCTATGGAACATGTCCCTGAGGAATTCTGACATCCTCATAGAATCACAGACATCATATCCCCAAATCCACTGCTCTTCCTGTCTCTCTAGTCTCTAAGGAAGGCACTCCCATTGGCTTTAGAAAACTAGGACTGTGATGCCTGCTTTTACATCCAACTGACCAGCATGTTGCAGTGTGACTTTTCCTGGAGAGAGGAACATCTGTTCACACATAATGGGAAACCAAACGGTAGACAGGAAATGATTCCACACAGGTCTGGCTTAGTGCAGCGGTGCGTTGAAACACACACACACACACACACACACATACACACACACACACACACACACACACACACACACACACACACACACACACACACACACACACACATCTTGGCGGAGGGCTATGCCCTCATTGTCCCCTCCTCCAAACAACCCTGTTAACTGCCTATAGATCTCGGAGAGAAGCATGGCCTTGTGAGCCCCTCCTCCACTCATGTTAGAAAGTTAATGGGGCCAAATCTTCTTCAGGTCTCCCTAGGCTAATCCCAGCTATGGATGGTTCACTGGAGCAGCAGCTCTCTTGTACCAGAGGACAGTGTTCTCTCTACAGTGCGTATCTCATGCAGCATCTGTGACATCTCATGTCTCTGTTCCCTTCTGCCCCGGCTGCTATGGCTGTGGTTCATGACTCCCTTCTCTCTCTCCTTGATTAATGAAGCTGATTTCTCAATGATCTGCATACAAGTGAGCTTTTATACCTTCCGGCCAGCTCCACTCTCCTCACAGCTACCAGATTTCAACTTCTAAGAACTAATAGCCACGCCGTTGCGTGACCCGGCCCATACAATTGTGTGGTTCCTATGTCCACTGTGTTTATCTGCAGCCATTTTCCCATCTCGAGTCTATTTCTCCATTCAGAGTGTGGTTGGAGCTCTTGGAAGTCTAAAGAGGCCCACTAAGAAATGCAGAACCTCCAGGACACACTTGAAAGGGACACGAGCTACATGTCCCAAATTTCCTCAAAGCCATTAATGTCATTCTTTCATCCCTCCTCGGCTGGATTTTCTAAGACCAAAGTAGATGTTAACAAAAGTCTGCTTTTGTCTTCTGGAAATCCTATGGCTTGGGGAGTCAGGTGGATGCCAGGCAGGAATCCCAGCCTGGCTTTGTACAGTTCTGAGAACTTGAGCAAGTGATTTCATCTCTTGGGATCACCTTTTGTCATCTGTAACATGAGAAAGGACACTTCTCATGGGACAGGTACAAGAAGTGAGTTAGATATCAAGCTCAGACATCCAGGGCAATATATCACCACTGCTGCTACCGAGAAAGAAAGCTGCTAGCATACATTTGTTTCCTCTAGAATGTTCTTATCGTTGTCCTCACTAAAGCTCATGGGTGGCTCTTTCTACAAGAACAGCTCTCTTCCTGTCCCTTAACACTTCTGAGCTTAACATCTGAAAACATGATGCATGGATTTCGGGGGGTGGGGGGGGAGTCCTCAGATTCTTTTCAATCAGCTTCAAAAAGAACTTACCTTGGGAGATAGGACTCCTCTTTGAATTATGCCCCCACCCCTATCAAGTGGTATCTTCTTGGCTCTCTCTCTTCTTGTATAGGGCCATAGTGCATGCATATGTGTATGTGGCATGTGTGTGTGTGTGTGTGTGTGTGTGTGTGTGTGTGTGTGTGTGTGTGTATTTTCTGGACCATCAGCTCCTTAAGAATAGGGCTGACATTTTTTTTCCATTCCAACAGAGAGCCTATGGCATAACTGACTAAAATGTGGATCCTTTTATGTCTCACCCAGTCTGGTCCAAAGAGTCTTTCTTGACTGAAATGCTAAGACATAGCCTACAGAGACTATTTTCTGTGTCACATGGACTCAGTCCTCTAGTTGCTACATTGTTGTGGATGGTTCCATTTTCTTTGTGATGGTTTGAAGAAACTCAGCAGGAATATGAAATTACTGTAGCCTATGTTTTGTCAGAACTTTGACTACTATTTCTAGAGTTATTAGAGGCTGTCAAGCATGGCAGGTATATTCCTTTTGTTAAAATTAAGACAGATTTTATGAGATTTATAATTAAGCTCTTTATTTTCCAAACCATAGTGGTATGTTCAAAACACCTTAATACTGAGGGTGAGCTACTCTTTAAAATAGAATTATCTTACTTTGGGAACAAGTCCCCCAAGTCTTTGCTGTAAATATCAGTGATTCCTCGATGTCTTTGGCCACGGATGAATTCACTTGTTTATTGCCACAATGTAAAATAATAATAATAGTGGGAGAACAAATAGGAATGCTTTGTGGCCTTAATTATCTGGTGCTGTGTGGGAGCAACAATGAAGAGCTTCACTGGGAGGAGTAGACATAGACGAGTCTGCCTGCCCCCAGTCTTTCTGGAAGAAAAGAAAAGCAGAATTGATTCCAGGTAGCAATAGCTCTCACCTCTTCTGCAAGCAGAACATACAAACAAATGTGGCAGAATGCCTTCTAGGAGAATCTCAACCACAACCATGAGCATCAATCATTTATGAATTGCCAAGTGTTTGAGGAAAACTAGTGGTGTGTAACAAAACAGCCTTGCCATGCAAGAGAGTTTACACTTGAAGAAACAGAGTTCATAAAACAAGCAGACCAGAACCTTAGAGGTAAATATCATCCAGTTATATCTTCACAGATCCTCACTGTGCCAAAAGTCCACCTCTATCCATCACTTCTCAAGGCACTTGCACCCACAGGGCAAACAAGGTTCCTATTTCAACAGATTCCCAAGAGCTTCCCTAGGGTTGTGCAAAATGTGCAGAAGGTGGGATATAAATATTCTGTCAGAATGCTTACTTGCCTAAGTTGAGCCCAGGGGGACTGCTTAAAGCAAAAGAACGGCTCTGAAAGGCTGGGCATGGGCAGAAGGCTCGCATACCCTGTCCTCTTCTGTGTGAGAAGTTGACCTATGATTAATTCCCTGGCTCTGTTCCCCTGGAAACTTGATAGAAATTGCAACATCAGCTGTGTTACTAGGCTACACTGTGCAGCATCGGAACAGCCACATATTGATAAATTACATCTGGCCTGATGGTGTAGAAATGTTTGACAAGGACCCAGAGCTTTAGGATTTACTCAAGTCTTTGACTCTTGTAGCTAATTTCTGAAGGGACCTTGGTGGCTAAATTTATGAGATTCTTTCCGAGAGATGTGGGATTTGTAAGCCAAAGAAATCCTCACAACTATTCAGGCCAACCTTAGCCCCACACCTGAGTGTCCCCATGGATAGATGGTAGGTCCTTCAGAGTAAAAGGCTCCCCAGATTTCTGTTGACTAGAACATGGGGTGCTGGCTGCTGGGCCAGACAAGGTCTAGGTAAAACTGTGAGTCTGGATATTTAGTTGAGCCTTTGAAGACTTCTGATGGCCACTGGAGCCAGAGAGCCACAACTTCAGGCTCACAGCCTAGAGCAGTATCCAAGTGACACCCAGGCCTACATCAGTGGAGGTGACACAGACACCTGACTTCACATCACCACTACTGGCCATGAGACACTCCAGAAGACTTCTGTCACCATTGCCCCAAGAGAGGGAAATCTCTGTCACCATTCTTGTCAGGTAGACATGACACCTGTCACATTGTGTAGTTTCAGATCATACACTTGTACATCTGCAGGGAAAACTGGGAAGGGGAGTTTGTAGCTTGGGCAACCATGACACATAGCATGGGAATTCTCATACCGGGGAATGTTAGCTCTGGTTCTTGAGACCAAAAAAAGTCCCCACTATACACTTTCTTCTTTACTGTTTTTAAATAATAATAATAACAACAACAATACACGTGCTTTATTTTCATAGTTCAGTATTTTCGACTTTATTGGACATACAGGTCATAAGTGGTTGGCTTATATGCTAACAGATGAGAACCAAAATATTGTCCCAGCACAAGGACACATTGAGTTGACACCCTGGAAGTCTCACAAGCTGAAAAGAGAAGAGAGGAGATGGCTCTGGTAACTTTGACAGGGGTTATAATACCTCTTCTCAGAGAAAGGATGCCAGCTCCTCTTTCAGACGGAGACCATATTGGCTCATCTGGTGGGCCCGGATGAACAAGCACACAAAAGGGTCCTGCCCGAAACATGGCTGTCAGTGGCTGAATCGGTTACCTGTCTCCTTGCTATGACAAACATGCTTGACAAAAGCAATTTAGGCAAGGAAGGATGTGGTTTGAGCTCACAGATTGAGGACAAGGAACTCAGAAAAGCAAGAGCGGGAGATGGCTGGTCACACTGCATCCACAGTCAGGAGGCAGAGAGGGGGTGGAAGGGGAAGCTCAGCTGGATCTCTTCGTTTTATTCAGTCTAGAACCCCAGGAAACAGGGCTACCCGTGGGTAAGGTGGGGTTTCCCACCTCAACCCAATCTAAATAATCCTTCACAGGTGTACTCAGAGATTTGTTTCCACAGTGATTATAAGTTCCATCAAGTTAACAACTAAGATTAACCACTGTAAGGGCTTTTGGAAACTGGCCTCAAATCTCGACCACCACACAAATGACTTATAATAAGGAAAAACATACATGCCAAATTTGACATAACCGATGCTAGAGGCAAAGTTTTAAAATATGATATGGTTGTAACTTGGACATGGCTGCAACTTACTTTAGCTGACCAGGGTAAAAATTTATTCCATGCCCAGTAAGTGTGAAACTGCAAGTTACAATTCATGAGTGAGCTGTAAGTCAACACAGCACACACATTAGCAGAGGATATCCCATGACCAAACTGGTCCACCGGCCGGTTTTGAAAATAAAGTTTTACTGGGACACAGCTACACTCATCCACTTACACTTTATATATGTGACAGCTTTGAACTGTGGCAG
>CM052707.1:97637556-97650185 GCA_028551405.1 Uromys caudimaculatus
CCCCCCCCCCCCCCCCCCCCCCCCCGTGCCTGTGTCCGGTGCTGCCGCACTGAACTCCCTGCAGGCAGAGCTGAGCTCTGTCCGTCTCTTAGTCTTCTTGGTACTGAGTAGGTGAGAGAGTTAGGCCAGCCTAGGCCATGACAAAGGCAGAGTGTAGAATGATGCAGAAGCAGCTTCCTGCAAGAGTCCCAGAGAGTGACAAGCCCACGGTCTACAGAGTGCAATTCTCTGCATCCCCTGTCCTGGAGCCACCAGCTGGCCTTCCCCCTCCTGTATGGCCCCAAGGCAAGAAGCTTGATTTGCCTGGAACTGACAGCTTTTTGCGTTCCCTGTGCTTGGATTCTGGAACACACAGGGAAAAGGCCAAAAAAATAAAAATAAAAAAAAAATTCAGAAAGGACATAAAGGACAGGGTATGACACCCAGCTGTACTCTGACTGTGATCCCCAACACTGCTGCTGAAGAGTAGGCATCTGGGGCTGTGGATGCAAATTAGCTCTGGATGCTGCCCAATGGGAGTTAAGAGCTGGCCCTGCATGGTGGGGTCCAGGGTGGGGAAAACTGGTTCCTGGAAGCAGAAGCCCACAGAACAGGACTCAAACCCAAGCAATCCTAGAACTATCGTGACCTCCTAGGCCAAACTTCCACTCTTCTCCTCCCCCCCCCCCCGCCAGTTTTTTAAAAACATGGTCTCATGCAGCCCACGCCTCCGATTCAGAATATAGCAGAGAGTAGTCTTGAACTCCTGATCTGATTGCTTCCATCTCCGAGGTGCTAAGGTTACAGGAGGAGACCACTACATCAAGAGCCAAACCAAGCCCCTGCACAGACCACAAACATCGCAGCACTAAGCTACACCCACAGCTCCAGATGGCCACTCTACAGCAGCAGTGTGGGGATCACAGCCTGAGCATAGCCGGGTGCCACACCCTGTGGGACCCGCCAGAGCAGCTTCTTTACTCATCTGCCCGGAAGACGCATACCCGAGGTCCACAGCCTTGAAGGCTCACTCCACCGCAGAGCCTCCACTGTTTCCCAGCGCCTTGACTTTTATTGATTTACTCACCAGCATCCCTCCATCTCGCGCTCCTCGTGTGCTGCATTATTTTACAGCTGCAGTATAAAGTGAGATACATTCAAATTTCTGCAGTTATTTTTTTTTCCTGAAAACGTATATAAACTTTTTAACTACTGGAAAATACAGAAAAATATAAAAAGAAAAACTAAAATTATCTACAACTGTGTCACCCAAAGGTAGCCAAAAATTAGTACTTAGGGTATCTTCTTGAGTATTTTTTTGTTGTTCTTTAATATAAATAGTGAGAGTTTTTAAAATATCTGTACTGTGTATGTAACATTATATCCCTTTTATTTCACTAAATAGTGTCCCATAAGCATTTTTTTTGGTACTGCAGAACATTCATGAACATCATTTTTAATGGCTGTGAAATATTCCTTCTTGTGAATGTACTGGAATTTGCCTAATGTTTCCCCGGTTGCCGGTCATTTGGGTTGCTTCCAGTTTGTGAATTGCTGTTCTTTGAGAACTACCCACCGTGGTGTGACTAAAACATCTATGGAGAGAGAGTGGATAGAACAAGAGGAGTCTGTTTGGCGGAGAGCAATTGAAGGATAATTCACAGGGCCTCTGATGGCCAATGTGAGTGAGAAGTTGGCTGAGAAGCCCAACACTTTTCCCCACGAGGAGCCTGGCCCAGGCAGCCTTCTACTTCCTTTTTCAAGAAGCAAGGCCTTATGGGAAAGGCAACCTCCAGGCCTGCAAGCTTTCTTTCCACAATCACAGAAAGGATCTCTTGGAATGATCACTGTGGCCCTCCCTTCGTAGCTTCTCCCTGCAGGCTCCCAGCGAAGCTCCCTAACAAGATTAATTGGGGCAGTTCTTCGTGTTTTCGTAGACCCTCCCCCCCCCCCCAACAAAACCCATGAGATTTTATGAAACTGAAACTAGAATGCCCAGGATTCCCAACTCATCTTCTCAGGCTGTTTCTAGAAAAAAAGCCGACTCTGCAGCACCAGAAAGCAACCAAGACGGAGCGTGGGTCTTGGGTTTTTTATACAAAGGTCATTGCGCGTGAGATTGGCTCAGTCTTCTTGGTGTGCATTTGATGGTTGTCTGTGCTTCTTTATAATGTAGATTTCAGATTTTGTGCTCTGCAGCATGTTTTTACTGTGTAGATGAAACTTTGCCCAGGCAGGCTTTCTCTCAATCTTTAAAGACTGTGAGAAATTCAGTCAAGATTCAGCCAGTCAAGTTCTGGCATGCCCAGGAATTTTGGCCAAGAGGCTAGCAAAAGCAGGTAGCTATTTTCCCAGCCTTGTCTCTTCTCACTGCCAAGTTCAAGCTGCAAGGCTGGAGGGAGCCTTTCTATAATAGTCTGTCATGCTCTTCTCTATTTACCCCTGACATAGAACCTCCACACTCAGGTGGCTGCTCCCCGGACCCTGGGCATCATGGTGGGATTTGAATAGGCCTCCGAAGCCCTTCTCCGAGGCTCTGCCTTTGCCCTGGCCTCGCAGAGCACTTTATAGGAACAGGGCCCATGATACTCTGTCTGCAGTTTACCTTGTCTAGCTCTCGGCCACCTCTCTGCCTTGGTGGCCACTTACTGCCCCAGTCACTGACTGCAAACCCTGCTCTAACAAGCATGCAGGTATCTAGTTAACGCCAATCAGACTTCCTGCTATTGAGGTGACTTGTAAGTCAATCCTGAGGGGCTACACTAAACTCCATGGGTAGCTCAAACACCAGGGACCAGGCTTTAAAAAGCTAGAGTCCTCTGTGAGACTCCGCCCCAGATCCTTCCTCCAAGGTGACTGTTAATAATCTGAGAACCAATCAGTCCTGAGCCTGTTCCAATGGTTCTCCCTATTCATTTATCTTCTATCCTACAATAGAAATTCCCAAATTCTTACCTCCTCAACTCCACAGAATTTCCCTAAAGTGTCTGTCTTCTTGAATCTCATTCCATCTGCCTCCACTCTGTTGGTAAGTCCTCCCTTCCCACAGGCTCAGCTGGGGCTGAGAACCGTCTTCATCATCTCAGAAGACTGAATGCTCCAACCATAAGGCTTCTAGATATTGGCTTAATACCTTCTTTTCTTGTGCTTTTTCACACTAGAGCAGAAGTTCACTGGGGGCTGGGACCTCTGCAGTATCACCAAGCACAGAAGTTGGTGCCCAGAATGTATTCATGCTTTCTTCTATTTGGTAGATAAGTAGTACACAGCTGCTGGGGCAGGCAAAACACCTTCCTCTGTGGGCTTCAAATCTTACCACGAGAGATGGAAAGGAGCAAAGGCACAATACTAATAGATAATGTTTAGAAATAGAGAAATAAAACCAGGTGCTCTAATCAAGGGAGGAGCTGTCTTAGGTAGGATGGGCAGAAGGTTTCTCTTCATGTGAGCCGGGATCTACAAAAAGTGGGGCAGCAAGCCAGGAGTGGAGAGGACTGATCTGGCCAGTCACAGAGAACAATAAATGCAAAGGCCCTGGGGCAGGATCATTCTTGACAAATTTAAGGACCAGCCAGCAGGCTGAGGAGGCTGAAGGAGAGTAAAAGGGGAGGGCAACAGGAGCAGGTCAGGCAGGCAAAGGAGCCTGGGTTCTCTCCTGTCTGTGAAATGCTCTGTAAAGGTCTGGGTTCCTTAGGATGAGCTGAACTGAACTAAAACACACTAGGTGTCATTGGCATGGAAACAGTTTTGGAAGCAGGCGCTGACCTGGTCTTCCCTTGCTACCTAGAGCACCAGACGCCTTGGAATCGGTCCTGCTTCAGCGTGAGTCTCACCTGTCCACGTGTAACAGAGCCTTGGAGGTTATTCCAAAGCCTTTCAGCCAGTGATTTTGGCTAGCTGCTGCCCTACACCAAGGTCACTAAGATCTCAGAGTTGATGCAGGGGACATCTTGCTTCTGAGGAATAGAGGCCCAGTACAAGCCTACTCTTTCACGTTCACTTCTGTCTTTCACAGGGTCTAATGTCTTCACTGGAGGGCAGGGGTTGCTGGAATTTATTCTGGACCCTTGGCAGGATCCTAGGTCTGACTTTTAACCTAGTTTTTACCCAAGTCTGGTTCTCATTAAATGCTAATGATGGGGAATTTTTCCTTTACTGCAACTGGAAATGAGTCACTATTTTTATCATTTTCTTTAGACTTTATAAGTCAGTCCCGTGAAGCAAACCCCAGAGGAAAGTGGGAAACCCACAAGCATTTAAACCAAGCACAGTTGCAGACTTAGTAAGACATTCTGCTGCATGGCTTTGCCTAAGGAGATGTAAGCAGGCATCAGATCACCCCAGGTAGGGCCCCATGGCAGATCAAAGGCCAATCACACACGAGTCTCACTTCCAGAGCCCGTGAGTTTGTTGGGGTCACTTACAATAGAGAGATTACTCACAGAACATGGGTTACACAAAGATACAATGGAAAGGCCCACACCAGCATGGGAACACTTGTAGAAGGTGCCTCCTGGAGCCTCTTTCCCAACCCCAGGCAGCTCTGTCTAAGATGGTTTCCTGACACTTTTTGTAGGTGGTGGTGGTGATGATAGTAGTTTGGTTTTTGTTTGTTTACTGATGTCATAGCGTTGAGGAAGGGCCTCAACCTTGTAAATCTCTTAACTTTAGGAGCTTCCTGAGCTTCATAAATTTTTCTTTAGCTTCTTACTTCCTCTGTGCCTCCGCCTTCCCTCCTAGAGGCAGTGATTCAATCTGGAAGAGCTCACCCTACAGCACCTTCATTGATCATTTCACAAACATTTATTCATCCTAAAGACACTTATGGAGGAGCTAGTAGATGCAACAGAACACTGGGCAAGCCTTGTTCATTCAAAGATGACTGACTAGCGAGCAGAAATACCCGAGCAGGAAGTGAATATCATTGTCAGCCTGAGCAGTGACGAGCTACTGTGGAAGGACTGAAGGGCACAGACCCGAAGCGTCTCCTCAGTGTGGCTCCTCAGTGTGGCTGGGGCGGTAGTACAGACAGCATCTAAGCTGAGGAGATGCTCAGTAGAGAATGTTTCCCACAAGCATGAGAACCTGAGTTTGATCTTCAGAACCCACATTAAAAACAAAGTTATGAAAATAATACAGAGGTCTTGTCAAAAATGAGTCTATTCTGGGCCTACAAGATGGTTCACTGGGTAAGGCCACTTGCTGCTAAGCCTGATGACCTGAGTTCAATCCCAGGGACCCGTATGGTGGAAGGAGAGAACCAACTACCAAAAGTTGTCTACTATATGTGCATAATAACAATAAATTAAAATGTAATAAAAAGTTAATTGATCTCCTTAATTGTTAGGAAATGAGGGTTTGGCAAAGGGGAAGTAATGTGCATATGTAATACATAGTTATATGTTTCATATCTATGAAGTTTTAACAGAATAAAAATAATTTTGAAAAAAAATGCAATAATGCACATTCTAATTAAATAACTGAATTTAGTAGTGAATCTTAAACCGAGAGTTCTAGAGATATTTATTTATGCTATAGAATTGTGCCCGTGCCAGAGGATACTTGCTTTCGTTGAGTTGTATGGGAATTCGAAAGTGAATGTAATCACTGACATGTGTGCTCAGCATTCACTTCCTGTAGCAGATGTGATAAGGCTCAAGGAGGTTCTCTTGAGGTGTCCCAGGACAGTTGATAAATACACCTTGACAGTGTTCTAGAGAGCTATCTCTGCCTCTAAAATTTTCATTTTCATTTAATTTTTTGACTTGATAGATCTAAAGCAATTTACATTTGAGAAATAAATTATATTTGTCTAACATAAATAACTGCAATTATCCTTCTTTGGCCTTTGCTCTAGAAGAAAATTAAATGCTGTTAATATGCTTGGTTTGCAAGTAGGTTTTGCTGATACATGACATCTGTAGGTAGGGCTTCATTTTTTAGAATCAATGTGAGGATTGGCTTGTTTGTATACCCAAAAATCTCATTTTTATACTTTTTAAAAGGTCAGTTCCTGTCAGTACATTTATAATCTTCTATCTGAGCTGGAGATTTGGGTTTGCTCTCTGTTATTTGACCTTTGTATCTAGCATCTTCTATCCATATCTGGCAATTTTGTGCTCTCTGTACCCACCACGGCAGTGGAAAGCTCAAGAAACTCACTTTGGGTAAACTAAAAAAAAAAAAAATGTACACAACAGAGGTCTACCTCGCAGAAGGCAGTCCATAATTGTTATATAGCGTTGTTCCGGGTGGTATCTGACCCCCAGGTTGTGACTTGTATGTGGATTTCTGATTTAATAATGTACCTGGCATCTAAGGCTCTGTCAGACAGGAGCACATTCAGGGTTTACTCTTGCCTATTCGAGCCCACCCCATGACCCCTGCCTACAGACCTGTGGGAGACCTCTCACACCTGAAGCCAGATTGTACTGACATCTTCTTCTCATGCCATCTCCACTGATGACTTTGAGGGTAACATTGAGTCTCCTACTGGGCTTCCCAGGAAGCAGCTGTCTCCTGTGCCACTTGCCTGTTGGGTGGGTCCATATTCTGTGGAGTCTCTCCTTTGCTATGTGATATAATAATGTGCTGTTACACACTCGTACCCACACATGGAAAAGTCCCTTTTCATCTTACAACACAAATTTTCTTATCATATGTAACCAGTGCTTATAAGAACCAGAACTGGCGACAGAAAACACTGAGCCAGCAGTTCGCAGTTACTCCGTTGCTGGATTGACTTTCATAACGATCAACCGAAAGTCCAAACACTTTAGTTATATTAAGGTGACTAGAAGCAAGTAGGATCTCTGTGCCCTTCCTTCTATCTGACAAGAGGACACAGGCAGAACTTAGTGACATTGGAACCCTACGCCTGTAAGAAACCTTGTGCACCAGGGCTCAAATATACTATAGTAATATATTAGCCCGTCCGTTTCTACCAGTGTCAATCAACTTACAGTATTGCAAGATATAAATGATTCTTTGTATAAAAGATTAATCTACTTATACATTTAAAAATAGGATATAGTGCTGGATTCGGGTTTGGGTGTGGCTCTAGATGTTATAGTCCAACCATCTATTGTATGCTCAAGTCTCCTTCTTAGGGGATTGTCCAGTTCTAGTCCCAAATCCCCAGATTTAAGAGGTGAGACTCCTTTGGCTCTGAGGTACATAGAACAGGATCTTCTCCATGGAGCACACACATCTGTTCCTAAAGGCTGTCAAGGAGGTTAGACCTCACTCTGCATGGCCCAAAGCAACCGTACCTCACCGAACACCTTCACTGTGCCAGACCAGACTCAGAACACCTAATTGCTCATCTCATGAATTTGCAAGAACTCAGAGGTTCTTGTTCATGTGACCCAACACTTGGCCCAGTTACTGTGCAACACCAGAATGAAACTCCAGAGCTATCGGATTCCGCAGCCTGCACACCTGGGAACGGCTAACAATTATCTCACTGAACATTTATTAAACACCTATGTCTATAAAAATCCTTTTCCTGAACATTTAAGAAAGGAATGAAAGAAGTAGAGCTGATGATAAATCAATATGGTGACCTCATCCTAGAGAATCCCTTTCTAGAGGTCCGGACAGTGGGGTCTTCATCCAGGCTTGTAATAATGTGGAAGGCCTTGACTTGAAGCCTCACTATTCCAGCTCCTGTGTGTAGAGGTAGAGCAGGAAAGTCGTAGGAACTACCCCACGAGTCCATGCCTGGGAGAGTTAGGTCAGTAAGCCAGGATACAAAAGGAGAATGGGGCGTGCCTAGAAAGGTGAGGACATGCAAGTAGATTGTAGGTCAGATTTAAGCAACTGAAGGTTCAACCTGACACATCCCAGCCACAAGCAGGGAACAAGTAGGGGGACCAAGGGGCTAGAAATCTAGACACACAATGTGTAGCTTGTATCAGGAACTGGAGGGAAAAGCCTGCTAACACAAGGAGCACAGGGTACATCATGTAAGGGCTCCCTTCAGGCAGGCTGGGATATTGCTACTGTTGTATTCAAAGGACTTAGTGGTAGAACCCTGGTCTTGTGGATGGTATCTTTGTTATTTTTTTTTTCTGATTCTAATATGTGGGAAAGTTTGTGGCAGCTTCTTATGTTTTTATTAGCTCACCTTAATCACACATGATAATGGACTCTTTCTATACACGCATATGATGTGTTTTGATCATGTTAATTACCACCTCACTGTTTGGCTTTTGTCCCCTCCTAACCCTTGTGGTCCTCTTCCTCTTCCCCTAGTCCCTCTCTGTGAGTCTGTGGCCATGTTGATTATGTATTCAATACCTGGGGTGGATGAAGATGGATGAATGTCACTCTT
Organism: Uromys caudimaculatus; assembly: GCA_028551405.1. Lineage (NCBI taxonomy): Eukaryota > Metazoa > Chordata > Mammalia > Rodentia > Muridae > Uromys > Uromys caudimaculatus. Next base: position 97,645,871 of record CM052707.1, read on the forward strand.
GCAGACAATCACACACCTGCCCTGCTCTCTCTTTTATTGACCTCTCTGCACCTCTTCCTTCACATGAGAAAGGTGCCTAACGGCTGGGTGCTAGGTGGCACCTGTGTGGCATCCTCCCCTGTGTACCCACGTCCTATCCAGAGCCAGCGCCAGCACCTCAGACAGTTCTACCTACCTGCTTTCCCATCTGCATCCCTCCACCCCAGAGGTGTGCAGCCCTCAGCCTCACTGACCCCCGTCCTGGCTTGTGGCACCCCCTGATGGATAACCACTGTATTCCCCAGGACTGGCCCCAGAATGCACCCCTGTCTGGGAGAGGAGCAGGATTCTCCTGGATTGGGGTTAGATGCCCCCCAAATCCTCCTTCCATCTCTCCAGCTCCCCAGAGGAGCAGCTTGCTGATGCAGACAGGGTGTCCCTGGAGTCCCGGCCAATCATGGAGAACTTCCTGCCCAGAACTGTTGACTACTGAAGAAGCATTGCCCCTGATTGAAGTTGTACTTTGCCTTTCCGAGTTCTGTCACCCTCACCCCAGCCCAGCCCTTCAGGGAGTGGGCTACATGTCATCCAAGAAGCAAACCACAAGGACATTTTCTTCTCAGAGATCCATCAATCTGCTCATTGGCCAAACGGCTGTTTTCTGCAGGCACAACCCTGCTTCCTCCCTCCCACTTCTGGGGTTTCTGAAGCCTCCTCCCTCTGCGCTTCTAATGTTTCCTCTTAATGGGACGTTTTATTCACCGCCACTGCCTGCCTCTTCTGTGGGTGTCCCTCATTCTACACAGTGATATCTCCGTTTCTATCAGCAACCCAGTTAGTGGAGCAGCTTCAGTTCATCTGAACCCGATGATGTCTGTTTAGTCATCTGTCCTTTGTGGCTAAGTCAGTTCTGGAGCTAGACTCACAGTGGGAGCTAGTTATAAAAGGAAACACGAAACAGATAGTAATTTAAACACAGGCTGGGCTGGGGAGGCAGCTGTCAGTAAAATGCTCCCCGTACAAACATGAGAACCTGAATGGGATTTCTCAGACCCCACATATAGAAGTTGGGCATGCTGCCACAGACATGATTCCAGCACCTGGAAGATAGAAGTAGCAGGATCCCTGGGGTTCACTGGCCAGACAGTCTACTAGTAGTCCTAGTAGGAGAGTAAAAGGCCAATGAGAGACCCTGTCTCAAAAAAAAAAAAAAAAAGGTAGATAATATCTGTGAAACATCGCCCAAGGTGATCTATTACCTACACACACACACACACACACACAAACGTGCACACAGGGGTGGGGGACAGAGACAGGCAGAGACAGAGAGACAGAGACCAAGACCGAGACAGAAAGGGGATGTCACTTAAAACACAGAAGACTAATGATCAACCAGAAAAATCTCTTCTAGTGTTTTAGCTTTGAGGTTTCTGGCTGCCAAGGCAAAAAAAGGGGTGAGGTGGGGAATATACATTATATTCTCCCCATCTCATTTAAATGTGCATGCATACACACAGAGAAAAATATACTATTGTGTGTATAAAGTCAAGTCTTCACATTGGGTATCAGAACTTGGCCATGTCAGGGGTTGTAATCTCAGACCTTTCTGGTGACCTGAATGTCATAACCCAGCCGAGGAGTGAGTGAGTCTAGAGAAATAAGCACACTATGCTCAGAGCTGCCAGGGTTTCTCTAAGTCATGGTCACAACTATAAAGTAATGGCAGCATTTATTATACAAAAAATGAGGTATAAAGTGAGTATAACATACAGACATAGGGTTTGTGACCCTTTCCTCCTGAAATGAGACTTGTGAGTGCTGTGACCCAGCCTCGCCATGTCCCAGATGAGCAACCAGAGCCCCAGTGCTCAGAGTCCTGGTCAGTGTCGAACTGGTTTTGGAGAAGCACCAGAGGGATGACTTGCCCATGGGTTATGATTCCTGGTATTTCTGCAATCAAACTCCAGCTCTGCCTAACAGCTGTGCCAGCCTGCGCCCGTTAGACTCACTAACCTCACGCCAGCACCGTCATTTGCAAAACAGGGAGCGCAATCATCATTACCCTCCGCTTATCTCTGTGATTAAATGAAATAATGTGCAGGGAGCCAGTCTGCACCAATCCTGGAGCCTCAGAAGCACCTGAGGGGCAGAAGATGCGGTGGGAGAGATGGGTCCATGGCTAAGAGCATTTGCTGCTCTTACGGGAGACCCGGATTTGGTTCCCTGCACTCATACGGTAACTCACCAGCATTCGGAATTCCAGTTCCGAGGATCCAGGGACCTCTTCTGGGTTTGTGGGCACCAGGTATGCATGTGGTAGCAGGCAAACACTCGTACAAAATTTTATTAAGTGCTAACTACTCATGATAGTGACGCCGGTAGTGGTGGTGCTAAGGACAGTGGTAATAATGAAGGGTGGTGACAGTGGTACCAGCGGTACTGGAGATGAGGGTGATGGTGGTGATAAAGATGGCGGGGCTGCTAGTGGTGGCCATGGCAGTGATGGTGTTGATGATGGTGACAGTGGTGATGTGGATGGTAGTGATAGCTTGATCACGAAAAGACAAAGTACAGGAGCAGGACATTGACTGTGGCCCTCTCCCCGTTACCTCAAAACCTGTCTGAAATCAACCAGACCCAAAAACACATCCTGAACCTGCACTGTCCACCTCTATGTGGCTACAGAAATTAATTAAAATGTTGGGTTTTGCATCACACCACCCACATATCACGTGGTTGGCAGCCATGCACAGCCAGAGGCTGTCATGTCGCACAGCCTAGATGTAAGCAGCAACAGCACAGAAAGTTCATTGACCAGATTTCTGCTGGAAGCTGCCCTCGTGGGCTTTCCTTCCCTCAGAATAGTGTGCTATTCTTTTACCCTGGATGAGACAATGCTGTAATCTTTAAACTCTACACATGAAGTCACTGAGGCCAAGAGAGTTGAAATCGATTTGCAACATCACAGCAAGCTAATTACAGAGCCTGGTAGAAGCCACGCGTCTGGCTCCATGCACCAGTTTTCCTGTGGTAACACCAGGGACTATGGAATCTACTCCCCAAGACTGTGTTCTGACAATAGGGTTCTTCAGAGTCAGAGCTGGGATATCCATGTGACCTATCCTTTCTAACTGCCAAGGGCAGGGTGATTGACAGTTCATGGGACCCAGTGGCCAGGACATCAGAGAACACAGAGTGACACTCTGAGTTACCTTTGACTTCCCTGTCGTGTGTGTGTGTGTGTGTGTGTGTGTGTGTGTGTACACATGCATTTATATGTGGGTGCATGTGTGTACATGTACATGTGAACACCAAATGTTGATGTCAGGTATCTTCCCCAGTCACGCTCCACCTTATTTTTTGAGACAGGATCACTCACTTTCTCAGACTAATTCAGCTAGATTACCTAGTCAGAAAGCCCGGATCTGCCTGTATCCTCCTCCTAGGGCTAAAGATATACAACGCCACACCTGGCTTTTCATATGGGTTCTAGGGGCCAAGCTCAAAGTCTCCATCCTTTCCCAGGAAACAGTTTACCTACTAAGCCATCTTCCTGGCTCTTGGTTCCTTTGCCTTCTTTCCTTATTGGTTTGGGCTTATAGAAGAATTAGAGCTTCCATGGTGTTTTTTGTTTTTTTTAAAGATTTATTTATTTTATTTACATGAGTACATTGTAGCTGTCTTCAGATACACCAGAAGAGGGCATCTGATCCCATTACAGATGGTTGTGAGCTACCATGTGGTTGCTGGGAATTGAGCTCAGGAACCCTGGAAGAGCAATCAGTGCTCTTAACCACTAAGCCATCTCTCCAGCCCTTCTGTGGTGTTTTTAAAGTCTTAATTTCAAATTTTAGGATTGTTCATACCCTTATATTTTCCCGATGAACAGGAAGAGACTAAAATCATGATGACCTAATGGGAACAATGGAAGGTTAGGTCCTATGGTATAGGAACTGATCTAAGGGTCACTGAGAAGTAATCAGGACACGGAGGTACACATAATATCTCATCACTTGGGAACAGAAGCAGGAGTGAGAGTTCCAGAACAGCCTGGCTACAGAGTGAGATCTAGTCCCATCTATCCCATCCCTCGCCCCACTACCCCTGTGATTTAAAAAAAAAAATAATTAGACTTAGCTACAGGTGACAGAAATCCCAAGTACAAAGGCTTTAAACACATGTAGTTATTTGCCATATAAATATAGTCTTGAAACAAGAATCCACGACAGGTATGAGCACTTAAGCCACTCAGAAATACAAATTCTTCTCTTTTGTTGCTCTGTCTCCAAGAACATGTCACTTCCACTCAGGGTCCAGTTCGGATGCCTGTTTTCCA
>CM052707.1:97650285-97746109 GCA_028551405.1 Uromys caudimaculatus
CCTCCTCCTCCTCCTCCTCCTCCTCGTCCTCCTCCTCCTCCTCCTCCTCCTTCTTCTTCTTCTTCTACTCTATCACCAAAATCAGGTTCTTAGCTTCAGGGAAACTGAACTGTGTAATATTATGCTAGGTAGTGAGGAGCTAGCTTAGCACACACATAGCAATGACACTAATAGGTGTCATTTCCAAGAAAGAAAAGGAGAACACACATGGAGGGACAGCCAGGAATCTATTATAGTATGAACATATTCTCCACACAGTTCCTAAACCAAGGGTTGCAGTTAGCCCTGTTTCTGTCCTCGGGGCCATCTTTGCTGATCATGCAGGGGTTTCTTCTTCAATCTTCTGAATCCTCAACTACAGTTCTAACAAAGAAAGAACTAACATCTTGGTATTTTCGTTATAATCTAGAGCCTATAGACTAGCCCTGCCTGTAGGCCCTCCCTCCCTCTCTCCAGCATCACCCCTCCCCTTCAGCCCCGCGCCCTCCATTGTTCTTCCTTCAGAGTCTCTCAGTTCTAATCGCATCACCATGAGTTCCTCTTAACCACCACAGCGCACAGTGCCCCCGGGCCTTTGCACATGGCATAGCCCTGTCTAGAAATGGTTTAACACTTAACAAATAGCTCACTCTCAGTCCAGATGCCCACATCTATAACCCAGCACTGCTGCTGAGAGCTATGTACCTTTACACAAGTTACAAGGCCTCTCTGTTCTTCCTCATTCTCTGTAGAACAAAGGCAATAATCACATGTATATTAGTGTCCTTGTCATTTGCAAATGAGACAATGAAAGAAAAATATTCACAATTATGCCTGGCATGTAACAAACCCTAATTAATAGCTAACTTTGCTAAACATTGACCGTGTGCTAAGCAACCTGGCAAAAATTCTTTCAGTTTGTCTTGTAGAGTGGCCAAACACTCTTTTTCAGTTTTACATCTGAGGAAACCGAGTCACCAAGAAGTCATGTCTCCAGGTCACACAGCAGTCGTGAGGCAGGCTTCCTATCACCACATGAACACCGGGCTAAGGAGCGTGGTGGGATCCCTTAGTAAGCATGTGCTGCGCTAGCAAACTTTCCTTGATAATCCTTTGGGAAACTGAGGCAGGCAGGCAGGCATGACCCCTGGGAGCCTGCCGGGCCATAACTTCCAGGCCTTTCCAAGCATTGTCCCCACTCATGGCGCCTTTGTTTCAGGGTCCTCAAGTGGTACATCTGCAAGATGCTGCAAGGTGGCTCTCAATGGTATGAAAGGACTAGTGTGTCTACAACAGTTAAGTCTCATGGCAGGTGCATGTTGCTCAGAATCTCCCCAAGAAATAGAGTCAATAACACAAGGAGGGATAAATGGATAGATGGATGGAATATCAACAGATCAATAGGCTAAAAATTGGATAGATGGAAGGATGGGTGGATGGATGGATGGATGGATGGACTGATTTACCAACTGAGTGACAAATTAATAGGTAGATATATAAATAGATGTAGATAATAGGTGAATAGATAGGTAAACAAAGATAGATGCCTGGATAGACAGATCAATAAGTATACTGATACATGGATGGATGGAGTAATAGATTCATTGGCAAATCAATAGAGAGATGGCACATCGATCTGTCAACCATACACACATCCTTCTGGTCTGTTTGTCTGGAAGCTGTGACTGATATGCCATTCATGTGCACACACACACACACACACACACACACAAATGCATGTATGCACGCATGCATGTACATATTTACAGAGAAAGACTTAACTATAATACAGACAAGCAGAGAGAAGACCTGGAAAGAGTTGATGTGGCCAAGTCCAAGGGCTCAGGGTCAGTGTCCCTTTGCCTCAAGGCCAGCAAGGCCCTTCCGTGTTTTGGAAGGCAATTGACTCACTCAGAATGAATGGATTTAAATGTTAATTTCAACATCAACAAAAAGGCTTCAGAGGACTCTTCAAACTAATGTTTTGGCCAAATAATGAAGTACTAGCACCTAGGCAAGTTGGCACATGAATCTCACCATGACAAATGTGTCATTAAGAGTTTCTGTTCCCTTCAACATCCTTAGTCATCAGGGAAATGCAAATCAAAACAATCCTGAGATTCCACCTCACACCAGTCAGAATGGCTAAGATCAAAAACTCAGGTCACAGCAGATGCTGGTGAGGATGTGGGGAAAGAGGAACACTCCTCCATTGCTGGTAGGATTGCAAGCTTCTACAACCACTCTGGAAATCAGTTTGGTGGACCCTCAGAAAAATGGACATAATACTACCTGAGGACCCAGCTATACCACTCCTGGGCATATACCCAGAAGATGCTCCAACATGTAATAAGGACACATGCTCCACTATGTTCATAGCAGCCATATTTATAATAGCCAGAAGTTGGAAACAACCCAGATGTCCCTCAACAGAGGAATGGATACAGAAAATGTGGTACATTTACACAATGGAATACTACTCAGCTATTAAAAACAATGACTTCATGAAATTCTCAGGCAAATGGATGGAACTTGAAAATATCATCCTGAGTGAGGTAACTCAGTCACAAAAGAACATGGTATGTACTCACTGATAAGCAGATATTAGCACAAAAGTTCGGAACATCCATGATTCAATTCACAGCAACTGTTGGACTGAGCATGGGGTCCCAGATGGAGGAGTTGGAAAAGGGACTTCAGGAGCTGAGGGAGTTTGCAGCCCCATGGGGAGGGAGTAACAGTGTCAACTGGTCAGCCCCCCCTCCCATGCTCCCAACGACTGGACTACCAACCAAAGAATACACATGGAGGGACCCATGGTGCTGGCCTAAGGAGGCCTTGTTGACCATCAGTGGGAGGTGAGGCCCTTGGGTCTGAGGGTGTTAGATGCCCCAGTATAGGGGAATGCCAGGGAGGGAAGATGAGAGTGAGTGGGTGGGTGGGGGAATACCCTCATAGAGGCAGGGGGGAGGGAGGATGGGATAGGGAGTTTCCAAAGGGGAGATCTGGAAAGGGGAAAACATTTGAAATGTAAATAAAGAATTAAATTAAAATATATATATATAATAAAATAAAGAAAAGAAAAGCAAAAGAAAAAAGTCTGTTCCCAAGCCAATGCTACCAACTGTTTTGGGCTCAACAGGCCCCTCAGACAACAGGAAGGGTGCAACTCAAGCCTGGTAGATTTCAAAGTATTGTTAGAAGAATAAATGAGAATCCTGAAAAGACAGACAGACAGGCACGCACGTGCACACAAACACACACACACACACACACACACACACACACACACACACACACACACACACACTCACCCTTCCTTTGATACAAAAGCAAAAAATGCCAGGTATGTGCTTTCTTTTCCCAGCTCCCTTGCAGCTTGGAGGATGTGAACTTAAGCTGGACCATCCTGATGTATCAGCCCACCTCCTTCTATTCCAGTTCTCTCCTGGACCTCAGATCCCCTTTGAAGCTCTTGTGCTTGGTGCTATTTCCCCTGACTTCAGACTTGAATCATACTGTTCATTACTTGTTCAAAATGCGCTTCACAGACCAGCATACCCTCTTCCTGGGAGCCCAATAGAAATGTAGAATCTCAGACTCTGACCTAGACTCACGGAGATGGAATCTGAATTTCAGCAAATTCCTAGCTGAGTTCACATATATGTTCAAGAGACATAGGCCTGAGGCACTCCCTTTGACTCCTCTCCTCTAGGAACCACCCTGTTGGCAGCCAGCCACACCTTGCACAGTAGGATTGTTGCCATAGTAACCACAGGGTTACCTCTTGTTTCTGCCATCTTCCTGGCCTTGGTGGCCAAAGATACAGCAAGATTGCGTGGCCATTGCTATAGAAACCAATTTATGGGCCCATGAGCAGCTTTTTCTCCATTCCCGGGATTGCTGGAATTGTGAGCTTCCTAAACCATAGTCAAACACTGAAACTCCTCTCTAGCCTGAGAAAGTCTCAGCAAATAACAAGGACAAAAAGTCAGGGCCACAGGTCTTAAAGAAGGAAATGCTGTAGAAACCTCAGAGGTTGGCTTCCATCTAAAGAGAAGGCAGGGGCAGCTCCATGTAGCAAAGCATTTTCCTCCAGCAAAGAGACAGATGAGGGATGCTGGAGGTGCTGCTGCTGCTGCTGCTGCTGCTGCTGAGAATAGCCACAGTTACTGAGTTGTTGAGTTCACATGCACACAGGATCGCTTCTGATCCTGACAGTAACATCCTGTGTTTGTTCCCTGTGGCTGCTAGAAAAACACTGCTGCTGCTATGGAGGCTTCAAACAACACAGAGGAACTCCAGAGAGGCGAATAAACAGGCAAAGTACTTGCCATACACCCTGAGGACCAGAGATCAGAGCCCAGAATACTCATTTAAATAACTGGTAGGAAGTCAGCTGTGGGGGTGCACACCTTTAACTCCAGCACTCAAGAGGCGGAGGCAGGGGGAATCTCTGTGAGTTTGAAGTCAGCCTGCTCTGCTACATTGTAGATCCCAGGCCACCCGGGGCTACAAACTAAGACACTGTTTCAGAAAGATGAAAGAAAGAAAGAAAAGAAAGAAAGAAAAGAAAGAAAGAAAGAAAGAAAGAAAGAAAGAAAGAAAGAAAGAAAGAAAGAAAGAAAGAAAGAAAGGAGGAAGGGAAGGAGGGAGGGGGAAGGGGAGGGGAGGGGGAGGGAGGGAGGGAGGGGGAAGGAAGGAAGGAAGGAAGGAAGGAAGGAAGGAAGGAAGGAAGGAAGGAAGGAAGGAAGGAAGATCAATCTAGGGGCACAGTGGTTCGCCTGTAACTCTAGTGTGCAGAAAGTGGACAGGAAATTTTTAGAGCAGGCTGGAGAGTTCCAGGTTCAGTGAGAAATCCTGTCTCAGTCTATAAGGAGGAGAGCAAGCAAAGATGCCTGAAGCCAACCTCAGGACTCCACATACATATGCACCTGCACTCCTATACCTGTGCATAGATACACAACGTGCACACGCATGTACGCATGCACACACACCATATACATATGATAATGCTAAGGTGTTATCCTGGAAGCTCTGAAAAAGAGCCCTCTCCTCCCCGTCTCTGGCCTCTGGGGCTACCTTGACTCAGGTCTCTTTCCTTGCACGATTTCACTGTCTTTTCTTCATGTGCACAGCCTCCTCCTCTAGCCTCCTTGCCTCCCGCCTGAACGCAGTGTATAGGGTCCACCTCCTACCATTTGAGACCCACTTTTCCTTTCAAGATGCTTAATCCAGCCACCTGAGCAGCACACATTTGTCTTAGCGATATCAAGTTCCAGTAATTAAGAAGCAGACATCTTTAGAGAATATTTTTCAGCCAACTTCTTGGGTGCTCCCTATTAGGCATATAAATGACATTTTCAGTTTGTCTACATGTCAGATCTTGAGTGTTATCACAAAGATAACTATCTGCAGGTGTGCCTTTGACTCTGTGTTCCCCAAGTCCAGATTGGACTCTGTGAGAGGATTCCATCTTCTAGTCTTCTAAGCATCCTGGCCCTGTCACTAACACCTTAATAGGCTTCTACACGTCTTCCCTAGACCATACATCAGACTCTTTCTCAGTTCCCAGGTAATTGACTCTTCCAGTAGAATCAATGAATTCTAGAATCAGAAAGAACTAAGCAGACTAGTGTTGGCTGACTATGACCAGATCTCTGACTGGGATGGTTTGTATGTGCTTGGCCCAGGGCAAGGCACCATTAGAAGGTGTGGTCTTGTTGGAGTAGGTGTGTCACTGTGGGCGTGGGCTTTAAGACCCTCATCCTAGCTGCCTGGAGGCCAGTTTTCTCTGAGCACTGTTCAGATGAAGATGTAGAACTCTCAGCTCCTCCTGCACCAAGTCTGCCTGGACAATGCTATGCTCCTGCCTTGATGATAATGGACTGATCCTCTGAACCTGTAAACCAGCCCCAATTAAATGTTGTCCTTTATAAGAGTTGCCTTGGTCATGGTGTCTGTTCACAGCAGTAAACCCTAACTATGACAATGACTATCAATAAAGTGTCATTGAAATAGCTAACTGTATTCATTTTGTTTTGTAGATGCTTTCTCAATATGGGGGCAGAGATAATTAGCTGCAGCAGGTCCCATATGGCCCATGAAGTCTAACATATTTTCTGTCTGGCCATTTAGAGAGATGGCTGACAGCCCACAAATTAAGCTGCCTCATCTGAATCCACCCCAGTTATTGGCCAGAGCCACACAGGCCCAGAACTGGAACTTGGTGCTGCAGAATCATCAGCCACAGTCCCTTTCATTCCCTGGCCCTCACCTTGTCACCAGATCTCTTCATGGTTTTAGGGAGGGGCTACACCTGCTTATTTATTGGCTCCTTGGACCTTCCTGAGCTGACTTGCTGGCTTGATCCTCCAGAAGCACATCTAGGCTTCTCTTCCCCTTCAGGGGCTCTTGTCCCATATACTTTACCTAAAGCTACAGTGAGGGCCACAGCACTGCTTGAGTGGAGAACCCCCTCCCCCCATTCGCCCAGGATGCTTGGTTCACAAACCCACTGTGTTCTGGAACTGCCAGGCAGGCTGGCTTAGAATGCCGATGCCCAAACCGTACTCCAGCCCTGTTGACACAACGCTTGGGGGCCTTTGAAGATGTCACTAATTCCTTCATGGACTCTTCTAGCTTTTAAATGACTGCTTCGGAATAAAGCAAGAAGCCAATGAATCATGGCCCTCTTTAAAAATATGTAAGAAGAGAGCTGGACTGATAGTTGGAGTGAAGCATTTGCTTTACAAGTGTGAACGCCTGAGTTTGATGCCCTAGGCTGTATCTTTAAGGAGAGAAAAAAGATCCAGGTATAATGCTGCACACTCGTAAGCCCAACCTTCCTGGGTCAGAGACCTCCACAGCCCATTAGGAAACCCTGCCTCAAAAGACAGAGAATGGCCCATAGGGAACAACACCAGTTCCTTTAGTTCCCACATGGACAGACACACACACACACACACACACACACACACATACACACCACCACCACCACTTATATACGTGTACAGATGCCATATTTTTTCTGAAAATTCTCTACCCCATTTGACTCAAGGCCCTAGATTTCTTTTCCATCACTAACTCTTCCAAAGAAAGCATCACAATAACGTTATTTGAGCAGACAAGATAAGATTATTTGATGAGTTGCTGGCAAAGCATTCATGAGCTTACAAACTGTCAGAGTCGGGTGATAGATAGATAGTCGGGTGTTGAGAGATCAGGAACACAGAAAATTCCAGAAGAGGAAGAACTTCTGTGGCTTGAGGTTTGTTTTTGTTTTTAATTATTATTATTCCGGGGCTGGCCAGCTGTCTTAGTAAAGAAATAACTTAGAAAATGGCAGGGCCTCTCTTTGGTATCCAGCAGGCACACTGGATGGCCCAGCCTCCAGCATGAAAGGCAGCTGCACCAGAGACTCAGCCCACCAGGGACCAGGCTTGGAGATCACTGAGCAAAGACAGGAGGAGGTCCTCTTCTGAGAAACAACCTGGGGGAATTCTCCTGGTGCTAGGGATTGGTTTCCAGCAGTGACTGAGACACAGGACTGAAATAAACCCCGCTTCCCCTGGAGACAGTGGAATCCAATTCAATTTCAAGTCGGTGTGTTTATTGAGTGCCTGATTCAGTTCGGGTGATGGAGAGATGGAAAGAATGGGAGAGACAGCCTAAGTAGCAGGCTGACGCAGACAGAAATTCCCCAAGAGTCTGACCTCTAGGTCCCAGGCCCAGAAACTTGATTTTCTTAGTATCAGACGTAAGAAATTGGTAAGTCTTACTCTGCCTCATGAACAGATATTAAGGGTTTGCAGCCTGCTAGACACTACCCTGGGGCAGAGATTGAAGGTGTGAACTGGACAGCCCTGGGTCTCTGCCCTGATGGAGTTTATATGCTAATGAGGGATCTGCAGAATGAGTAAAGTCCTTCAAAGTGGGAACCACAGGAGAGTGGTCTGTGTGGCACAATTATCAGAAGTGTTTGGGGACAGTAGAATTTGGCAAAGGTTAAGTGGGGTGTAGGCTTTTGAAGAGATGGAGACCCTACACACAGGGGAGTGAGCTGCAGGACAGAAAAGGAACATAACATGCCTTCAAGATCTGAGACCAGGTCAGCTCCCCTTGAGTAACAGGTGCATTGTGGGTAGCAGAGTGCATGATGGGAAAGCAGAATGAGAAGATGGTGAGATTACATGGGATAGCTGCACATAGACTGTGCAACCAGATAACTTGGGTCTGACTCCTAGTTCTGAAAACCTTCTGATTGAGGGCTAGGAAGGCTCCCTAACATCAGTAAATGAGGTTTTTCTGATGCTAAAGCAGGCCGACTCATAGCTAGCTACTAGTTGGCCCTAAAGACTTAGATGATCTCATGGACAAGGTTAACTGAGATAAGTGTCCAGGACAGAGTTGTTGCATATTTTAACATCAGAGAAGTAGCTGGACTCTAGGAAAACTGGAACCTGGCACCGACACCTTGTGGGAAGCTCATGACATCTGTATTGTGAGAGGGAGCTCATGACTTGTAATCGTGGTTTGCACTACCGTGGCTCTAGGATCCTGCTTCCTTAAATCTTGCCCCTCAGGTACCCTTGCCTCAGTGACATCCAGGCCCTGACACCTTGTAGGAAATCTTACAGGTCCACATAGCACCATTGTCAAAGCATGGTCCACATAAATTAGAAGCATAGGAGTGCTTATTCAAATTATGTCCATTTAGATTTTGTGCTATCTATCTATTTACTTGTTTATATATTTGGGGGCACAGTGCCATCATGTGTGTCATGTAGAAGCCAGAGAGCAACTTTCAGGGGTCAGTCCTCTCCTTCCACCGTATGGCTTCGCAGGACAGAACCCTAGCCATCAGACTAGCCAGCAAGCAACGCTGCCTTCTGAGTCATCTCTCCCATCCTTTAAATTGTGTCCTTAAGCTCTATGATCATCTCTGGAGACAGGCCAGGGAGTCTGCCTCGTAAACCTCGCCCCTCCTCAGGTGAAGCAGTTCTTTGAGCGACATCCCTAGACCAAGGGCATGAGTAGCAGGGACTGATTTAAAATTCAATTTTCCACGTTCCTCTCCTAAGCCAGCAAATCAAAACTGCTGCAAGTGGGGCCAGCAATCTGTGTTCTACAAGCCATTCAGGGAGCTGGGGTACACGTTAAGAACACACAGGAAAGGAAGGGCTGGAGAGATGTCCCAGTGGTTATGAGTACTGACTGCTCTTCTGGAGGTCCTGAGTTCAATTCCCAGCAACCACATGGTGGCTCACAACCATCAGTAATGGATTCCAGTGCCCTCTTCTGGTGTGTCTGTGTCTGAAGGTAGCGACCATGTGCTCGCATACATAAAACAAATAAATGCATCTAGACACACACACACACACACACACACACACACACACACACACACACACACACACGGAGGCTTTAAAAGTTACCAAGGCCCAGCCTCATACTATACCAACTAAATCCTAGAGTGGGACTCAAGTATTTTCCCACACTCCAGAATACAAGTGTGAGAATAGACTATATATAATCCCTAGAAGAAACAAAGCTATGAATGAGGAAGGGCAACAAGCTGCTACACAGGGCGCCCATTGGCTCCCATGGGTGGTCCGGCATGTGTTCAATGTCCCCACCTTCGGCCTCCTTGGCTGTCCTGGGCTCCAGCAGTCTTACTTGTGAAGGTTAACTGCATTTGTGCCGCCGCCCCCCCCCCCCCCCCCCCAGTTTTGGCAGGTGCTCTGTGCCTTGTGGATACTTGTGCAGAGCTGAGGCCAGAGGGTGTCACAACCTGGCAGGGATGGGAAGGGAGATAGAGAACGTTTCTCTGATGGAACTGGAAATCTGGAGTAATGCCAGGTGTTCATCCGCTTTCTTTGGCTCCGGACCCTGCGCTAGTGCTCGAAGTGACTCATCTCCACACGCACATGATCTCTGAGAGGGACAGCACTCACAGCAGAGTAACACTGCATCCTTTGGTGGCTTCGGTAGCCCCCTTTCACAGATGAGGAAACCGAGGCCAAGAGATTCTAGAGAGTCTGACCCGGGGTCACCAGTGGGGTCAGGATGTCTCCAAAGGCTCTCGCACTCAGGAGTTTCCAGGCAGGGTCTCCAGGGAAAATGGATGGGTGTGGAGGTGAAAGTAGGGATGGGGGTCAGATAGGGGTCCCCGTGAGAGTCTGGATAGGTCTGAGCAGCCCTGGTTCCCTGGCGGTCCTAACACATCCCCGCCTCTCTCCTCTGCGCAGGCCCTTCCTCGTGCTGCCCCCTCTGATGGAGTGGATCCGAGTGGCCGTGGCGCACGCCGGCCACCGCCGCAGCTTTTCTATGGACAGCGACGATGTCCGCCAAGCAGCCAGGCTACTGCTGCCGGGAGTGGACTGCGAGCCGCGCCAGCTCAAGTAGGTGGAGGGGAAAAGGGATGGGGTGATGGGGGAAGGGCGCGGAGACCCTAGGGGCGGGGACCGTGAGAATGGGTAGGGGTGGGAGGTCTCAGCTTTGCTTGTAGATGCAGCCACCCGGGTGTACGTGCACTACACTCCTCCCCGCCCCTTGCTGGCACCCGGAATCGTTGCTGTAGCTGAGGCTAAGGCTCTGCTGGTTGAAATGGCAGATCCCTGGGAGTATGCGTCCCTGTGGATTACTGGATGAGAGGTGTCTTGTTCTTTCTGGCTATTCTCTGTTGGTAAGCCTTCGGTTTGTGTTCCCACCCCTCTGTTTTCTCCTTTCCCCTCTAGCCCCCTCTCTCTGAAATATTAGCGTCCTTACTTTTCTCACCAATCTTTGTGGAGTGAAATCTGTCCGGGAGAGCGCCCTCTCTTTTCCCAGAAGCTTGAGGAGGCTATGGGTTTCCCTGAATGTTTCAAGCTTATGCCCAGGGCTCCCCTCCAGCAAGGTGGGATTTACTCGTGGACTGGCCAGGGCTCTCATGCAGGGGACTTGGGGTTTTTTATGTAAAACCAAAACAAATACACCAGCTTATTCAGATCAGTCTTATCCGGGCCCAAATGCAAATGGCACAGAATCCAAATTATGTGTGGACACCCACTTTCCTGACTCCCACAACTGTTCTCTGGGTTAGCACATCATTTCAAGTCTCCTCCCACCACCCGAAGAGAAACCGTCTTCCCTTGGGAGTACTCCATCCCAAACTTCAGAGATTTCTGCCCTAACAGGATTTGATGGGAACTGAGGGAGGGGCCCACAAGGATATTGAGAAGCTGTCATATAAACCTCAGCTCAGAAGGACCCAGAACTGGACTCTCAGCCAAGGTACACACCAGAGACTGATCAGAACCAGAACTGCTAGTGTCTATTGAGAGCTAACCATAAGCTGAGCCCTGATTTAAGTGATATGGATTAATAATTAATACCTATGTAGTGCTTCCCATGCCTTTGGAGTGTGTGGCTGTTACACCCACTTCACAGATAACAAAACTGAGGTTCTGGTACCATGTCTGAGGTAACTGAATAGTAAATCATCAGGATGTGAATCCCAGTAGCCCAGCCCCCCAGACTGAGTTCCAGCCATGGAGTGTTTCTGCCTTCAGGTTTCTATCTAGGCAGAAGCCTGGGCCATTGCCACCATGCTTCCCACCATGTCACTGCAGTGTCAGCAAGTCCAGGGAGAGACTAGGGAGCAGCCATAGAACACCCACTACGTGCCAGTTATAGCCAACAAGACACTCCCTTCTGCAACCCGCTTCCCTCAGTCCCTTCAGCAGCTGTGTGAGGTTAGCATAATCTCTCACTTCTGTAGACTAGGAAGCCATCATCGCACATATGCAGGAAGAAGTGCCAGGGAAAATGCCTGGTTTCACTGTTGACATAGCCCAGCCTTTGCCTACTAGACTCTCCTGCCTCCTATTTCCCAGGGCTCCCACCCACCATCCTCAGCCTGTGATGCCCCGTGACCCAGGCTCTCTTTGCTGCAGGAGGCTCTAGCCTGCTAGGTGACCAGGAAAGCCACACGCTTCCTTGTTGCCTACTGTAAAAATGATCTTTGTTTGGCATGCTTTCAGGAGACCCCATAGCCCAAAGGGGTCTTGGGCCCCAGAGTACCATTGCCTGGGCCCAGATGACTCGAATATGGTTAGTTAGCTGTGGAACACGTTAGTTACCTGTCTGAACCTTCATTTGTCCATGAGTGACATGGACACATTTATAATCCCCCTTCCCTGGTTGGTGTAAATACAGGGCAAAGTCATGAGTGTGGAGCATGTACACAGATAGTGTTCACAAAGTGGCAGTTATTCTAGCTGGTGCCCCCAAGTCCCACTACCCCATAAACACTAATCTCGGATGGCCTTTAACATATTCATGTATCTTTAAAAACAGAAGAAAATCAAGTCCCCATGAGATGGGGTAATTCCCAGTATCACACAGATGTTAAGTGAAAAATCGGGGGTGGGGGTGGGGATGAATACCAAACACAGGTGTCACCGTGTGTAATAAGAACTCTGTCCCAGGAGTTCTGTGCCTGAGGATTCAGCCAACTATGGATCACAGGTATTCAGAGGGAAAGTAATTACACCTGTAAACACGAGCCGATATCTTTTTCCTACCCTTATTTTCTGTATAACACAGTACAAGAAACTTTATATTGGCTTTGCATTGTATTGGTATTTTAACTCATCTAGAGATGACTTAAAGACTATGTGGGGGTGACTAGGCATGGCGGCCCATGCCTTTAATCCCAGCACTTGGGAGACAGCTAGGTGAACCTCTGTGAGTTCAAGGCCAACTTGGTCTACATAGTGAGACCCTATCACAGAAGACCCACATTATATTCCCAAACCCCTCCCAACTACCTATGACTCCAGCTCTAGGAGATCTGACACTTTTTTCTGACCTCCAGAGGCACCTAAATTTATGTACAAGTACACACACACACACACACACACACACGCACACACACACATCTTTAAAGAATATGTGAGCATATGTGGAAAGATTATGTCATTCTCTATACAAAACTAGAGCATTCAACAATTTGTGTATTTTGGAGAGAGCCTGGAACACATCACCCATGATTCAGAGGACCAGCTATGCGATTTCTGTGTCCCCAACCTAGAGCTCAACCAGCCTATGAAAGGATGCTATGACCCTTTTCTGGGGTTTTGTTACTTCTCAGGACCTCATCGCCTGGATGTGAGCTTCCAGGGAGTCCTTTGTCCCTGTGCCCTTCCCCCTGCAAGACAGTCTAATGACCAAGTGTGTCATTCTGACAATCACACTATGAATCCATCTTGGTACCTATTTGTCTTGTGGCCACATTAAAATCCATAACAAACATGTACAGACTTTGTGAGTCTTCCCTAGACAATAGAGCATTATTGCTCTTTATATAGCATCTACATTATATCAGGTATTATAAATAATCCACAAAGAACTTACAGTGTATGTAGATAATTTACAGAATTAATACTAATATTCTCCTGTATTGTTGAAGCGATGTCTGAATCTATGGATTTTGCTGTTGATGGCAGATCCTGGATCTAGTCACCCATGAGTACTGGGGGATGACTGCATAGGAGTCCCTTGCCTTACCCAAATAATAAGTGTGACACGCCGTGAGGATGCAGTTCACCAGTGAGCACTTGTCTAAACAAGCCACGCCCTGGAGCCGACCCTTAGCACATGTAGATAAACAGACAGAATGTAAAACATAAAAAATACTAGAAACGTACAAAAGAAAGAAAAAGTAGAAAAAAACAGCATGTGAAAAAGAGTTCCTGTTTTTCTATTTTATCACATCTCATTTTCTCATTTGTTATGATGTAAGGCAGGGATTACTAATTCCCTTTTACAGGCAGGTAGCAGCATCAGAGTCGCTTTTGTTTGTTTGTTTTCATTCTGACATCTAGCAAAGGCACCAGGGGCCTACTCTGCATCTTATGCTAACTGTCCTGTGGTGTGTGTGTAACCATCCCCAGCAACTGTGAAAAGCATTCATTACCCATTTTACAGAAAAGAAGACTAAGGTTCTCAGGACTTCTAGAACGCACCTGCAGTCACACAGCTGTTGTGAACCGGGAGGGTTCACACAACCCATTTCTTCTTTCTTAATGAAGTATCAGATAGCCAGCCTTTTTGTTTCCTCTAGTTCTTTGGGAGGTGAGGGAGCTATCTGCCCTGCCTGCTATTCGCCTGAGAATTTGTCAGAGGGACTCAGGGCTCCTGGTTCTGAGTCAGAGCTGGACTCCCTTGTCTTGAATGAAAACAGCCGCAACGGGTGAGGGTCGTGTGCTCTAACACGCAGGAGCACGCCACTGGTGCTGAAGTAGCCATGGCAGTAACTTTTGCACACATAATTGCCTACTAGCCGGCCACTCCTGCCTGGAGGGAGGTGGCAGGGAAACCAGTCAGGATCAGCCTGGTCCAGGATTCCCAGGTCTGGCACTCATTTGCCATTGATCTTCAGAGCGACCTTGGTCAAAGGCTGCCAGCGATGTTCTTCTGCCTCACTCAGCTAGAGCGGAGCCTCACAGCGGAGATCAGATATTCTAAAGGGATACCACTCCATGTGCCTCTGAGCCCAGGGGGTAACCCACTTATTCTTCTTTAATGAAGTATCAGATCACGTAGACTGCAGAGCCAAGCTTTTTGTTTCTTTCGGTTTTGTGAGAGGTGAGGGAGTGGGGGAGCAATGGAGGGGAAGGAAGGAACAGTTAATGTATCTTGGCAGCGTTTGTATGCTTTCTTGATGATTCGCTTTGAAGCCTTTCAGAAACACAAAGATAAATGCTGTTGTTTTTCTCCTGTCTGGATGAGGTTGGTTTCCGGCTTGGGAGTGAGGGCTGAACTCAAAAACAAAGACAGCCAGGTATACTCAGATGTTCTGTTAGCTGCTAAAGCAGCACCTAGCACAAGACTGGGGCCCATGAGCACCGTGAACTCCTCTTGAGAACAGTTAATCTGTCTGACAATGGGAAGGCTCAAGGTTGAGAAAGCACTGAGTTTCCAACTGGGACTGGAGACCTGATAACTTCTATGCTCATCTGTGCTCTTCTGTGGTATTTCCAGAGCACCTGAGTGCCAAGTCCCCTGGAAGGTTCTCTCCTAGGTCTGATGCTTCAGTCAGGTGACCTAGGGAAACTTACTTCCCCATCCTCTGAGAAAACGGGAATGATAACTGCTTCATGGCTGGCAAACCATGGCAAGGGACCGGGGCTGAGGTTAACAGTTTACTTCTGCAGCTTTTCACCCTTCTCGGGTCCCCAGGGCACCTTCTAAGGCTGGCACGTTTTATGATTTGCTTGATGTGGCCAAACTGGGCTCCAGAGTGAAGGCTGTGCCACAAGAACACTGGTCCCGAAATGCAGCCCTGTAGCGACAGCTGATATGCAGGTTCGTGTATGGTGTGTTGGGCTGAAACCTGTAGAACCCACACTGGAGATCACTGACTTAGAGAGGAATATCCAGACACATAGAATTTCAGCCTTTGGTCTCAGAAGGATCGGATAGGGAATAGTCATCTCTCTGTGTCTGGAGGGGGAGGGTTTCAGGACCATTGCCATACACAGACACCAAACCCTGTGGATACTCACATCCTCTATAAAATGGCATAGTATTTACATCTGCCTGATCATAATCTCCTATATACTTTAAATCATCTCTAGCCGATTTGCTTTTCATTAGATATACAATTATTTGCCATGCAGTTCTGTGTAGAAAATCTGTACACTGTATAGATTCTTAAAGAACGTCTTTGATTCTTGGCTGGCCAGCTCCTTGGATCTGTGCATACAGAAGGTCTCGCTAGAGTGGGATCTTGATGGTACCATATCCTACTCTGAGCTTGGAGGAGTCAGGACCATCAGAACTGTCCTACCAATGAGAGGATGCAGCCACTAAGCAGTAATAAACAACTGAGCAAGGTGACGTCAGGTAGAGTCTACCAAGAAAGTAGAACTGGGCATGGGGCAGAGATGAATTGAGATGAGAGAGATATATGAATACGGTGTTCATAAGGGGCCTAGAGACCCTCAGAAGCTCCTGTTTTAAAGAGACAGTGCTCACTCCGGGTATGGGGCTCATGGCGAGAGCTGAAGTGGCATGGAACTAGAACTGTATACCCACAGACTATCTCCCTCACTCCTGCCCTTATAGATCCCTGAATCCCAACCGTGGGCCTCCCACTTTCCTCTTAGGTCACCAACAGAGCCTGCGCACCTGGGCCTTCATTGGCTCTGTGGGGCCTGGAACACTCCCCACTACGACAGCATGCTCTCGCTCCCCTTGAGTGCCCTTGTCTGTTCCTGCCTGGAGGAAGCTTCTCATCTCCCTGCAGATTCATGGCCAGGAGCCATGGATAGGCAGCACTGGCAAGCCAGTCCCGTCTTCACCTCCAATAGAAGACATCAGATTTCACACTGATGGCCGTAGTGACCCAGTTGGAGCCACTGCTCCCACATGCTGATGCCAGTGCTTTAGCAGCTCCGGGAACACAGAATGCTGCCCTCTTCCTGGTCCTAAGGGAATGCCTTTGGGTCTCAACTGTCCTCCCTGACCACAGTCGGGGACAGACCATAGAGGCTGCTCCAGATGCCAAACTAGCCACACAGCCTGGCACTCAGCAAACAGCTACAGAGCACCTATCCTGTGACTGCCTTACTATGTTCCCCACTGGGCAAGAGGTAGACAGAGACATCCAGAAATAATTAGCACAAAGCAGGGCCAGCCGTTGGGATCCAGGCCAAGGAGCTGCTGTGACCTTCTGTAGGGACCATTTGATCTGTATCCTGAAGAATAAACAGGAACCCGGCACACATAAGAGGGGGAAAGAGGAAGGAAAAGGTTTAGAGAAGTCTGCCTGGGAGGGAGTTTTATTGTCCTGTCAAAGAACGGGAGCTACCTATCCTGTAGGTGGCATGGGCTGTCACCAATGGTAAAGCAGGGGAATATCTGATTTATAATTTAGACTGCACGGAGGGTGAGCGGAGGCAGACAGGGGTAACTGACCCTGAAGTCAAGTGCTGCAGTGAGAAGCTAACAACCAGAACGCAGACAGGAGCAGAGCGTGAAGGAGGTGATGGGACAGAACAGGGGAAATGGACAACAAGGAAATTGGAAAGGACTGGACTTGTTAAATGTGGGGGCGGGGAGTGAGACGTTTGCAGGATGGCCCTGGAGAGCTGCAGAAAGGCAGGAGAGTCTTCATGTGATGGGAGCAGTTTCGGATGGAGGTGGATGGTAGTTGGGGTGGTTTGAATGAGTATGGCTCCCACAGATTCATGTGTTTGAATGCTTGGCCCGGAGGAGTGGCACTATTAGGAGGTGTGTCCTTGTTGGAGGAGGTGTGTCACTGTGGAGGCAGGCTTTGAAGTCACATATATATACTCAAGCTCACCCAGTGTGGTAGTACAGTCTCCTCCTGGCTGCCTGCAGATCAAGATGTAGACCTCTCAGGCTGTCCAGCATCATGTCTGCCTGAAAGCTGCCATGCTTCCCGCCATGATGATAATGGACTGGACCTCTGAACCTGTAAGCCAGCCCCAGTGAAATGTTGCCCTGGTCATGGCGTCTCTTCACAGCGATGGCAATGCTAACTCAGCAGTGACAGCTGCACAACAGTGTGAATATAGCAGATGCCTCAGCATAAATCTCAAAACGGCTGAAGGCTAGAGAGATTGCTCTTCCAGAGAACCTGAGTTCGGTTCCCAGCACCCACAATGGGCAGCTTATAACCCCTTGCGACTCCAAGGGCAAGGGAAGCCAAGACCCTCTTCTGGCCTCTGTGGGCACCCTTACTCATGTTACATACATTCACACAGACAAACTACATGCACATAAATAAAAATAAATCTTTTTAATGTTTAAAAAACAGTAAAAAATATTAATATTATGCATGCTTTATCACAGTAGACATAATGGTCCTGGGCCTGGCCAGGTAAATCAGCAGTTAAGAGCACTTATTGCTATTACAGAGGACCAGCGTTTTGCTCCCAGCAGTCAACAATGGCTCACAGTCATCTGTAACTCCAGTTCCAGGGGATCTGATGCCTGATTCTAACCTCCAAGGGTACTTCGTGTATATGGTGCATATATACACTGCAGACAAACAGTTATACATATGAAATTAAAAAAATATTAAAAAAAATAGTAATGAGCCCTGAGGTAGTTTCAAACTAGACAAGCCATGCAGAGCAGAGCGGTACGGAAGATGTTACCCTTGTATGAAATATGCATACATGTATTTGCTACACATGTCCAAACTTCTCTGGATGGAGCAAAAGAAACAGCCAAAGGTGCCTTCCAGAGTGCACATGCTGACAAAGTCTCCGAGAGAGGATCCTCCTCGCGCCCCGGTCTCAGCTGGCTCCAGGCATCTTATGGTTTAGGACAGTGTGTTAGTCCAATCTCTGCCTTTGTTTTCACCAGGCCACCATCTTGTGTCTCTGTCCCCATTTCCATCAGCAGCCATGTCGGATTAGGCTCCACCCCAGTGAGTGTATATCTTCTTGGTGACGCAAGTCTACACATCACACTATGGGAGCAGAGCTTGGCTGTTAGATTTCATAGCCCGTGGGGTGTTGTCTGTTCCGCTGTCCACATTTTTGTGTGAAAACTGACTCTGGGGTTTCCGGTTTGTGTCGTGTGTGCAACTGGGGTGGTTTACTGGAAGATGGCATATGACAGTATGGGAGAGGCAGTCCTGGGTTTGTTGTGGAAAGTGTTGTTTATCCATCCAAATGAGAGAGTCCTTACAGATCTGTCTGTCAGAGTGAGGTTGCCAGGGACAGAGAGTCCTTACCCAGCCTCTCCTTAGAGAAAGCAGAGTACAGTGAGTTGGAACTTGGACCCTGCACTTGCATTGCCAGGGTTCAAAGCCTAGACAGACCACTTTCTCTCTGTGTGACCTTGGGCTAGTTGCTCACCAGCTCTGGGCCTTAGTTTCTATATCTATAAAGTATCTATTTTAGTATCAGTAAAGATGTTGATAATAATAAAAACAGTACTTGTGGTATGGCATTGGGGAACTCCTTGGTGGCCCAGAATGAGGTCTAGTGTGTTTTAAACATCCTGCCACTACTAGTGAGCCTGTCGTCAGGCGCAGAAAGAAAAGGAGCCAGGGATGACTTGGTTGAGAGACACTGTGCCTACCCCTAGGACTACAAGGCTCCTCAGCAGGACTCGGGTTTTATGTTTCCTGTGGAGCATGAGCCTGTGAAAGCCATCACTGGTTAGAGTCTGGTACCATGTCCACAGCAGTCAGGCATTCATAGATGGAGTCACTGAGAAGAGAGAGCAAGAGGGGACCAGACATGTAAATAGAAAATGTGATTTCTGTTTGCCTGCGTTTTGTTCCAAGAGAGCAGAAGCTAGGGGGACAACTAAGAGGCAGGGATTATTCTGGAAGAAAGTGTTAGTTACCCCATGGACTTTTAGCTCAGACTATTGGTTTTCTTCTCTTTTTAAGGGCTAAGGCAGAAATGTGCTTCCTTGGCTGTGGGTCTGCATGTAGCCAGCATCCTGTGAATATTTGTTGAAAGAAGGAAGGGTTGTAGGGAAATATGTTGATAATACTACATGTAAACAGACTAGACTTCCCAAACCAATTCAAATGCAAAAACATGCAACATTTGTATGCAGGTAAGAAATCAGGTGAAGGGCTGGGGCTGTAGCAGGTGGGTGAGTAGTATCTGCTTTGCATGCACAATGTCCGATCCCTGGCACTTCGTAAACTGGGCCCGGTGGTACACACCTATGATCCACGTACTCAGGAGGTGGAGACAGGAAGATCAGGTGTTTGGGTCATACTCTGATACATGTTGAGTTTGAGGCCGGTCTGTGCTGCATGAGACTTGAGAAAGAGGAGGAGAAGGAGGGGTGGGGAGAAAGGAGAGGTAGAAAGAGAAGGAGGAAGACAGCTGAGAGCTCTCGATGAAAGAAGACTTTGGGGAGACCCTAACAAAAAGCATGCTGAAGTAATGTGTGTGGATGAGAATGCTTCAAGGACTTGAGAGAAAAAAAAAGGAGTCCCCGAGAGATGAGAAAGAGTGACCCGAGGTCAGAGAAGCACGTGGTGGCCGGGTCTCCGGGATTTGAGGTTGCCGTGCAGTGCCCACGTAGGAGATGCGGGCTGAAAGTGGCCATTGGGGCCTGCACAGCCGGGTGTGGGTGGAAGCCAGACTGCAGGCGGCAGACACTTGCCAACACTTGGAATGTGGCCTGAGCATCCAAAGTGCTAAAAGCAGAGGGAAAACACATTTGGTGCTCACAGCAAAGGAAGAGTCGAAGAATCGCATCTGGAGCCACATTTGGGACCTGTGCCCGGACTAGGGCTCCAGATCCGGGATGCTGGTGGAAGAGTGTCTAGATTTCAATATAGGATTTGGTTTGGCTTCTTGAGAAGCAGCAATTTGTTCACTTTTTACATAAATTTTGGTCCACTCTTAATTCTGTTAGATTTCTGCACAACCCACAGATTTGCTCATGTGGCGGTCTAAACTCTAGTTGACAGAATTAGTTATACAAGATCATTATCTTACCCTGGGGATGGATCAGCCTACTAGGATTTCTTGCAGAGAGCTCAAGGCACAATCCAGGGCAGAGGGGCTTCCAGAAACAGTAAGGAGCCAGTCCACTCTGCACGGGAATTGTGGGTACCTGTTTGTAGGTGCTGGGTCCCCAAGGTCCACTATCTTCTCATTAGCTCATTAAATCACAGAACAGAATGTATGAACTGCCCTGCCAGCCTGGATGAGCTCCAGTATCTTCTCTATTAGTCATGGAAAGTGAGAGTAACACTCTTACCTTTGAGGGAAACTGAGGCATATAACCAACACAGAAAATAAGAGTAACCACAGCGCATATTCTCTTTTGGGTTCCCCCTCCCCCTCCGTCTCCCCCTCCATTCCTTCTCCCTCCCTCCCCCTCCCTCTGTGGGTATGGGGTATATGTTTGTGTGAATGGACTGTATGGGGATATACAATGCACATGTGTGTACGTGTATGTGGAGGTTGACAGTGGGTATCCTTTATCCATCACTCTGCTCATTTTTTAAGAGATTCTATCATTGAACCTGGAGTTCACTGATTTGACTAGGTTTGAAAGCAAGTACCAGGAGCACACTTGTCTTTACCTCTTCCTGGTGGGATTACAGACACTCGCTGCTCAGTACATGGGTGTTGATGATCTAAGATCCCATGTTTGCATGCAAGCATCTTTTTATATGAGCTATTTCCCCGAGTGTCTGTCTTCGACTTTCAAGAAAGCTATTAATAGCCTTTGTGGAGAAGACCTGGTCACAGATGCTCCTCATACTCTCTTCATTCTTCCCTAGCCCTGTGAGAAGCCTGGTTCTTCACACCAGAGGAAGCCCAAGCCATAGGAGGTTGCAAAACTTGCCTGACACTGTAACCCTTGTGGGATCTGAACCAGGTCCACATGACGCCAAAGGCCACGTTCCCTCTCCTCAACTGGCAACTCCAATCAGAGGCATGATGGGAAATATGGAAGTCCTTTTTTTCTAATAGCCCCATGGCTCACTTCTCTTAGGAATTCAGACGCTGTACTTCTCAGCTTTGGTCAATGTCAGAGCTCCCCACAAAGACTTTTAGCACTGTTCTTCAAGTGACGGAGAAACACATGGGCATGTATACCTTCACTAATAATCCTAGAAACACAATTCAAAACCAAATGCAAAAACAAATAAAAATCACCTGAGCGAAAAGGCTCGCCTTGCAGGCCTGACAACCCAAGTCCCCAGAACCCTTGTCAAAGCTGGATGTGGTGGTACATATCTGCGATTCTAGCACTCCTACTTTGAGATAGGACAAAGTGGAGACAGGAGCATTTCCCAGCTAGTCGAGAGTAAAGAGGAAGAAACAAGAAAGACCCGTCCTTGACAGGATAGGCTGTAGACCCAGCTCCTGAACGTCATCCTCTGACTTCCACACACACTGTAAGGCACATGTGCATGCACACACTAAGTTCTTTAAAAGCCTGGTATTGTGCTGTCTAATTTGAGTAAAGGTATAGAGAAGGGAGAACTCTTAGATACCACTAGATGGGACCCTGCATCTACTTTCAAGTAAGCTTGTAAAAACATAATTCTGCTGTTTTATCTATACATTAGGGAAATGCTTCCGTGTGGAAATAAGGAGACATGAACAAGGATGTTCATAGCTGCAGTATTTATAATAACAAGAGAGAGAGAGAAAACAAGCTGTCTGTCTCCAGGCAAATGGATAAATAAATTATGGTATGTTCATTTAATGGACAAGTAAAGGAGCAATGGAAATAAATGAACTAGATTTATGTGGTTATTGCATGGCTTAACTAATGAATATTACACAAAGCAACAACAGAAAAGCAAGTTGAAGAAGGACTTATGCAGAATGCTAATGTTTGTGTCAAGTTTGACAACATGCAAAAGAGCTTCTATAATGTTAGGAGTTCCTGACAAAGTATAAGGCCTGCATAGAGGTGAGACATGAGAGGGCCAGGAAGTAGTCTTCTCAAAAAGCAAGCGGCACTGAGGGGATCCATGGCACCCAGGGGCCTTTGCCCATCCTGACGTGCATTGCTCTTTTTGTTTTGGTTGGATGAGGAGGAGGTAGGTCATTGTAATAGTCTATGTTGTGTGTGCCTAAAATCATTCATTGATGGTAAAAGTTATCTACTTAGCCAGCACTTTCTGTAGCACATTCAGAAGGCCAGTCCCAGGTTAATAACCATTATTTAAGAAGTGCTTCAATTAAGTTGAGAAATGCTCTCTTAGAGAAAATTGAACAGTCTTAAAAGAAAAAATCTGAGGGCCTGGAAGGATGGCTCAGCAGCTCAAAGAGGATACTGTGCCTTCAGGGGATATGCTCAGTTCTCAGTATCACGTGGTGTCTCACAGTCACCCGTAACTCCGGTTCCGAGGACCTGATGCCCTCCTCTGCCTCCAAGGGCATCAAGCACACATGTGGTGTACATACATACATACTGACAAAACACACATGCACATAAGATAAAAATAATCAAATCTGACATGTTCTCAATGCTTTTAGTGCCCTAAACGTCTTACAAATCCCAACAGAACAGGTCATTCATGGCTGGAGACATGGCTCCGTGGTTAAGAGCACTGGCTGCTTTTCCAGAGGACCCAGTTTCCATCCATAGAGCAGCTCGCAACCATCTGTAACTCCAATTCCTGGTACACAGCAGCCTCTTCCGTTCCCTGTGGCATTGCATATACACGGGACACAAACAAACAAGAAAAATACCATATCCATAAAATACTTCTAAAGTTTTAAATATGTTTTAAAGTTTTAAAGGTAAAATATTTTTAAAAGTGGCAGATGTCATCAAATTCCAGCTACGTGGTCCCTAATTCTGTAAATAGAATCGTATGGGGAAAGAGCCACATGCATTTTTTTTTTTTATGGCTATTATAGTAGTTGTTCAGTAACTACAGTAGAGATCCACAAAACCTAAAATATTTACTACTTGACCCTGCTCAGCATCTCAAGAGGCTGGTGTCATGGGAATGCGCTTGTGACTGTAAGTCTAAAACTCCCCTCACCCCTCAGTTACTGAGTCGTTTATTCGTGGGAAGCGGTAGAGGACGCCATTAGTCCTTTCTGGAATTCCTTCCAGGGCGGTGCCTGCTTTTATCCTTGTGTCTCCAGCATCCAGCACAGCACCTGCCTGTACTTGGTACTCCTGCATGCCTCTCTGCGTTGACTGAAATTTAAAAGGCATTTATGGTGTGGGCTGATAGGATATATACTCATTAGCTACAAGACGAGCAGGATGCCTTGGTTTGGGTAAGAGAGGAGTCGGAAATTCTTTCTCAGGTAACAAGTCGGGGCTAATCAGTCCATATCTGTCACAGGAGCCCATCAGGTCAATACCAAGCACTTTCCCTCTGCAACTCCACCAGTCCCTGGATAGTGTCTTCCTTGACTGGCCCTGCCCAACAGGACTGCATCTATCCAGTGGGAAAGGAGAAACCGGAAGAGTAGGAGATGGCACAGGTCACCTCCTATTGGCCAGCACTTTGTCAGATAACCACACATACCTCAAGGGAACATGGTACATGTAGTCTTTATCTGAGCAGCCATGTGCTCACCTGAAAATCTGAATCCTAAAACAGTCCACGGAGGTTTAGAAAAAGACTGTGGAGAACACCAAGCAGTGCCTGCCAGGAGAGGTGTACATTTAGAGCTTACCTCCTTAGTTGGAGACCAGATGCTTTCCCTGTAGAGAGACTTTATTTTCACCTCTTTTAAAGAATAGCCATGATGCCGGAGCAAAAGATCTATAATCATTTTCCACTCAAAATAATATGGCAACAAATTCAGAGAGAGTCACCTCTTCCAACAGCCTGGGTGTTTGCAGCCCTCGATAAATCTTCGTAAGCATATTTGAATTTCCGTCTTTGGGGCAGGTAATGACGGTGGGCTTTGTTGCTAGCTGAACATCAAATTCCAAAGACAAGACTTCAAGGCCCCTTACTGTCCATCCTAAGGCAGGAAGGATGGGCAGATGGAGGACAGGGAGTCTCCATGCTGGCTTCTCCTTCTCTGAGGCAGTTTAATGAGCCAGTTCTCTTCTGTGCTTTTTGGTAGTCGTGCTAAACCACAAGCGGGTGCAATTCCTGCACCGAGATTTCTCCCAGGAACTTTGCAAGCATTGCATGTCCCATTTGCTGCAGTCATATCATTTCTCTCATTCTTAGAAACGTGCACAGAGATCTTGGTATGACTCACTTCAGCACAGAGTGCCACTGAACTGTTAATCTTTCTGCTACTCAACAGCAAGGGGAGAAGGTCATCAATTTCAGAAGCCTGTGGAAGGAGTTTGACTAAGGCTTTCTAAGGGGAAGTGTGCTGAGCGGGGAGCTGTGGGCCACATGCAGCAAGTCTGGCCTCCAGCCCTCTGATTTGCCATTTCACGATTCATTTCCAAAACCACCATCTGATTGTCGCACTCACGGAGCCCTGTAATGGGAAGCTCTTGATGTATGAGAGGTGATGCACTTCTCCAGCAGGCTTTATCATCCTCAGCACCGTTGACATTTAGAGCCAGATAGTTTTCTGTTGAGGTAGGGGGCAAAGGTAGCCTTCCTGTGCCTTAGAAGCTGTTTACCAGCAGCTGCGTCCCTGTCCCAAAGGTGCCAGCAGCACTTTCCTGACATGAAAATCCAAAGTGTCTCTAGACCCTAGCAGACATTTGCTCAGATGCTGAAGTCACCTACTGGCCGGGAATCATCAATCTACCCAACCCTACAGGTGTCCATATATGACTTAGAAGAAAGACGGGGTTCTGTTCCTAAATCCGTCTGTGACTCACACAAATAGGTCAACACTCTCTTGCCTCCAGTTTTCTGACCTTAGGAGAGTCAGAACTAAGCCAAGGGAGCTCTCAACTTGGACACCAGGGGTGATGCAAGCCAGAAGGTGTTCCAAGAAAGGTCTCCACAACATAATTTGGGGGAAGCAAAATAAATGGGGGGAAGATTTGAGTGAGCGATGGGCCACGCATACAAGGAAAACCCAGTAGGGAAATGGGTGTTTGCCGTGGGAATCTGGTCTTCTCAGCTGGCAAGAGAGGAAATACCAAGTCGCTGAGAGGCGGGGACTCTCCTATGAAGAAGTTGCAGGAACCGCTTCCTCCGAAAGACTGTGCTTAGGAGTCCTCATAGCTTTGAACTTACCCCAGTACCTGGCATTTGAAGAGTCTGAGCAAACATGGGAGACCTTTGATGACACAGAGAGATGAGAGAGTCAGGTAACAAATTCAGGGTCCAGCCCCAGCCTGCTTGTGTTCAAATCTCAACTCTCCACTGACAGTGTGTTTTTGGTCTTAGTCTTCCTGAGCTATAATGAAGATAAATTTTATAGGATTAAAGAAAAGATAGTATAAGATTATATATATGAATAAGTATATATGTGTATATGAAGATTTTGTATGTTTTTACATACATGCATTCACATATATGAAGTCATATATGAGTGTGTTTGTATAACATTAGAAGAGTTACTGGAACACTGTAAGTGCTCCATACATGTTTGGTCTTACTATTCGAGAAGCAATAAAGTGTTTTGGAATGGTATCTAACCCAAGGACTGGCCTATAGCTGGTGCCATGTATAATGCACTGTAAGTACTTGGTAGAGTTGGTTATGTCAGGAGATATAAATGGCAAGGCCCTACTTAAGCCAGGCCTTTAAAAAGACATGTAGCTGGGTTGAAACGAAGCTACAAGAAGCCAGGTGGGCACCCAGCTAACTCCTTCCAGGTTGTCCCATCTTTGAAATTGGGCTACTAAAACCTGCCTTGGGGGCTCCTGTGGAGGTGGTAGCATGCGAGGGGGTGTGGGCTGCATCAGGCTGCCTCGGCTTCTTATCAGCTCTGATACTTACAAGCTGTGTGAGCCTTGGAAGTTGCTAGAGAGCCTGGGCATCTCAGTTCTCCTCTGTAAACTGAAGGTAAGAGCCTTCAATTTGAAGATTACTTTGAAGATTGATTGAGGTATTCTATGCAAAATGCTTAGCAAATGAAGAACTGTGTGTGCATGCCTGTAATATGATTGATATTAGCTATAGAATGTCAGGGAAGCTGTTTGTAAGTGCTTAGCAGTTCACTGATTGTCATCTCCGCCAAATTCTTCTAAGAGAGCCATTGTTGACCAATGGCTTGGGGAAACCGTATCCTAACCCAAATTACCACTGATAGGGCCCTAGGCAGCATAGCTACATTCACTCACATTCATCCTTAGCCAAATACCTCAGCCTGCGTCCCACAGTTAGAGACTTCCAGTCCCTTCCACATGAGCAGGAGAATGTGGCTTTCTCCTAGAGAGCATCTCTGCCCCCATGCAGGCCCCTGGATGCCACCTGCAAAAGGAGCTGTGTTAGTTGCTCTGTCCAGACGGCCTTCCTGACAGTGGGACCCAGATGAATGAGAAGAAGACACATGGTTGACGGAGTGAAAAGGATCCGAGAGCAGAGCAGTTTATCGGTGGAGCCCAGGAGAAGAGAGGATCTCGAGGGTTGTGCCCAGAGGGACCAGGCTCCAGCACAGTTAGAAGACACCCTAGTAGCTAGGAAAGCCCTTCCTGGAGTTAGATAGAGGATCACATGGTTGGAGGATGGAGATGGTTTAGCTAGATCCCTGGCGAGAGGACCTGAAGCTACGTGGTAATGGTGTTGAGCAGTCTGTCATCACTCTCTCTGCTGAGTGGTCCGAGGGTATTTCCTCTGGAAGCCTCATTACAGATCTTGACATTGGATACTATAGTATCCTGCTTTGCAGATGGTGACACGGAGGCACACAGAGGCTGTTACCTGTCAAGTCTCATAGGAAGTAAGAAGAATGGGGACTGGCCTTGGATACTAGGTTTTGCTGCCCCATGACAGCATACTGGCTTTGATGTCAGACACTGGCATGGTTTGAGTGTAAAGTGTCTCAGCTCCCATAGGCCCATGTGTTTGGATACTTGGTCCTAGCTGATGGTGCAATGGAACCTTGAAGAGTTGGGGCTTAGTGCCAGGGTCCCTGTCTGTAGAATGGAGAAAGTGGTAGTGGTGGTGATGGTGGTGGTGGTAGTGGTGATGGTGGTGGTGGTGGTGGTGGTGGTGGTTGTGATGGTGGTAGTGGTGGTGCTGGTGCTGGTGCTGGTGGTGCTGGTGGTGGTGGTGGTGGTGGTGGTGGTGGTGGTGGTGGTAGTGGTGGTATTGGTGGTGATAATCCCAAGAGAGAATCAGTTGCTGTAGCAGAAATTAAGCACCCAGGAGTGCTTAGCATACAGTAAGCCTGTAGTAAGGGGAGAAGTGCTTTTTATTACTGAGCTATGCCTGAATCTCTGTATCATCACAACTTGCTTGCAAAAAAAACCCTGCTGACTCCATGCTCCTTTCTGGGAGCCAGGTATCTGCATGGAAGAAAGGATTGCCTCAATTCCTTGATTCAGTGGCTTTTGTTAGGCACAATGTCTAATTTGAACTTAGAAGCACTGTGACAACACTGATCGGTGTGGTTGGTATCTGAATTTGCTTCTTCCACAGACAGTGTATTATCTCCAGTTTGTCCTTGGCTTTGTAATGTATATTTGGGGACAGTATGTGTACAGGAGCATGTCCCTGTTTGTGTGTGCACACTGGCACATATGTATAGACGGAGGCCAGTCTCTCAGTGAGACTCCGGGGTACTCCTGTTTCCACCCCCACCCCTCCAGCGCTTGTATCAGTGTGTACCACCATGCCAGGCTTTTGGTGGGAGTGCTAAGATCCAGCTCAAACTGCCATGCTCTTGTGGCAACCGCCTTACCAACTGAGCTACCTCCCCAGCCCTGTAATTTATGGGTTCTGCACAAGGCTCTTGTAAGCACTTCCTGAGGGTTACCTCGGTTGACCTCAGTCAGCATCCTGGAAGAAAGGTGTTACTTCGAAGCTCCCATTACAGATGAGAAAACCAGACGACAAAACGGTAAGGCCACTGGCCCCAAGATTGCATAGCCGTTAAATGGCAGAGCTGGATTTGAGCCCAGTGAAAGACACGCAGTGTTCAAGCTAGCACGGATGCTAATATGCACATAAAGGGGTCTGGGCATCACTAGCAACCGTTTGTCAGGCAGAGGCCTGCAGAGATGAGCAGAGTGTGTTAGCTCCTCACCCCACGCACCCTCCTTACAAGGCAGGATTAGGAGTACATTCTCTCCCGGGACCCAGGCTCTGAAGCCCTTCTGAGGTCACATGTCTGAAGCAGTAGAAGATACCGAGCCAGTCTCTCGGGACTTGGGCACTTGAGAAATCAGAGAAATTGACCACTTCAGTATCTGACCTCTTGCTTAAATTATTGGTATTTTTATGGCATCATTGAAAGCCACTCAAAGGGAAAACCGCAATGCTGGTTACCTGGGGAAAGCCCCAGGGGACAGGCTTAATATATTTCTGCATAAATAAGTCATGCACAGAGAAGGGAAGATGGATTTGCTTGGGCCACAGGGGGCCCGGTTGCAGCTTGGAGCTTCTGCAGGGACTTTCCAGGAACGAATGGAGCTGTAGCCCTATCCAGGCAAATGCTTCGGGGGTGATATTCTACAGAGTTCAATTCCCCGACCCAACTGAGTTGAACAGGAAGCCATGTTTCACACTTTGTTGGCAAATGGTTTTTACCGGCTTTAGTTTGCTCTGCTCAACTTGGCACAGAACCCAGAACCACTGTTTGCTCTGCGCCTGTGTGTTGTGTGGTAACAGGTGCTTCCTGGGGCTGTGTTCAAGAATGAGTTGGGCTCGGTGGTGTGTGTCTGTAATCCCAGCACAGAGGAGACCGACTCAGAAGGATGGCAAGTTCCAGGTCAGTGTGCACTTCAGAACACAACCCCAGTTTGGGGGGTGAGAGCTGTCCAGTGGGGCAAAGAATAGTCTCTTCAATAAGTGGTATTGGGCACTTCAGAACACAACCCCAGTTTGGGGGGTGAGAGCTGTCCAGTGGGGCAAAGAATAGTCTCTTCAATAAGTGGTATTGGGCAAACAGAAAAGCCATATGTGGAAGAATGGAATTACACCCTTATCTTGTACTTTATACAAAAATCAATTCAAAATAGAGTCAAGACCTAAAAATCCATGACATTACTGTTGGTAATAACTTTTAGACATGTCCATAAAAACACGGGCAACAAAATCAAAAGTAGTCAAATGGACTTGCATCACATTTAAAGGCTCTGCCCAGCAAAGAAAACAACAGAAAAGAGACAATCGGCAGATTAGACCGTAAAGGAGCCGTAGCATGTAGTGCTTACAGAGAGCAGGCCATGTCTGCAAACACATCTCTGATACGGATGCAGCAGGCAGAGTATATAATAAACTCAATCCAATTAAAAGATGTAGTTTTAAATGCCAAGTGTCACTACTTATTAGGGACTTGCACATTAAAATTACAATAAGATACTGCTTTCTATCTGGGAGAATAGCTGTAGTCAAAAAGAAAAGGGAAGGTATAAAAGCAGCCATTGTGGAAAAGGTGGCAGTGCTTCATCTTAGGATTTCCATTGCTGGGAAGAGACACCATGACCAAGGCAGCTCTTATGCAGGCAAACATTTAATCGGGGCTGGCTTACAGTTTCAGAGGTTCAGTCCATTATCATCATGGTGGGAAGCATGGCAGCATGCAAGCAGACTTGGTGCTGGAGTTTGAGAACTCTGCCCAGTATGTTATATATATATATATATAACCTCAAAATCCTGCCCCCACAGTGACACACTTCCTCTAACAAGGCCACACCTTCTCCAATAAGGCCACACCTCCTAATAGTTCCCCTCCCCATGGACCAAGCATTCAAACATGAGTCTATGGGGGTTCCTTTACAAACCACCCCACTCCTCAAAGATTTTTAAAGTAGAATTACCGTAGAGTCCAGCAGCCTTACTACTGGACACATGAAGGAAGTTAACAGTCAGATAGTTCGTCTCACCGTGTTAAGTTGAAGCATCAATTGCAACAATGAAGAAATTGAGTCGAAAAGGAAAAAAAGAGAAAAGAAGAGAGAGGGGGACTCAGCAGTTAAGAGGCCTGGCTGCTCTTTCAGAGGACTGAGGTTCAACTCCCAGCAACCACATGGAAGCTCACAACTGTCTGTAATTCCAAGATCTGACACTCCCACACAGACATACATACCGGCAAAACACCAATGCACATAACATAGAGAATGAAATGTTGAGAGAGAGAGAGAGAGAGAGAGAGAGAGAGAGAGAGAGAGGGGAGAAAGGACTGGGAGGAGAGGAGAGAACATGCTACGATTGGGATATAAAGTGAATAAAAAATAAATTATTGAGAAAAAAGAAGGAAACAAAGAGAGGGGAATGGAGTCAACCTAACTGTCCATCATCGGATAAATGGGTAAAGAAAATGTGGGGTGTGTGTGTGAGTGTGTGTGTGTGTGTGTGTGTGTGTGTGTGTGTGTAACAGAATACTGGTTAGCCTTCCAGAAGGAAATTGGATCTTCACAACATAAATGGAGCTGGAGGCCATTGTGTTAACTGAGATGAGCCAGGCATAAGAAGACAAATAGATGATGTATGATCTTGTGCAATCTGAGATGTCGTTCTCAGACAAGCAGAGAGGAGTGTGGTTAGCAGACAGTGAGCATGTGAAGGGCTGGGAGATATGTGTGAATCCAAGGATACAAGTTTTCAAAGGGACAGCAGGAAATAATTCAGATTTGTTATAAAGCATTGGCGATATAGTTTATAACCAGGTGTTACATACTTGAAAATTGCTAAGCAAGTAGATTGATGGCCGCAGAAGACAGCTCGGTTGGTAGATGGCTTGTCTAGGATGCATGAGGAAGAAAAAAAATAGATCTGAACTGCTTTCCCCGCAGACGGACAAAGCATGTAAGGTAACACGTTTATTGTCTTAATCTGCCCAGTCTACTGTGTGCACATATTCTAAAGCATCATGTTACACATTAAAAATGTATATGTGTAATTTTTAGCAGTCAGTTCAGATTAAGCATTAATTTTTAAAGGAAGAGTGCATGGTGCTCACACATCTCTCCCCTATCAGATTTTCTATTTGCATTCAACTCTGCTTTGCCTATTAGCAGAGAACAAGATGGGCGTGGCCCTGTTCCTGGACTTAGACATGCTGGTAGGGGAAAGCAAATAAAACAAATAAAAAAAAACAAACAAAGTAGGGGCTGGCAACATGACTCAGCAGGAGAGGCACTTGCTGTGAAGGTTGATGACCTCGATTGAATCTGGGCCCCACACAGTGGAAGGAGAGGGCTCATTCCTACAGTTATTCTCTGACCTTGATACATATGTGTGATTTGTCTGTTTACATGTACGCAGGAGCAGGCGCGAGCGCGCGTGCGCGCGCGCGCACACACACACACACACACACACAGAGAGAGAGAGAGAGAGAGAGAGAGAGAGAGAGAGAGAGAGAGAATTATCAATTAAATGATTTTCTTTTTAAAGAAGCCAATCACTAACTGTGAAGGTGCTAGCTACTAAGGGAATGGAGGGAATAGGCCAGGAGATGGTGTGTAGACAGAAGAACTGCATACTTTTGTATAGGTGGTGTGATCATAGGCCTCCTCATCTCTTTTCAAGCTTACCCTTGAAGAACAAGGAGGAGCCAGGCCTGCAAAGAAGCCCAAGGGAGGCTTCCCAAGGGAGAGGAACTTCGGAGACACAGCCCTTGGGGCAGAAAAGGAGCAAAGTTGTTGATATAGAAGGAAGAAAGAAATGTGGGCAGCGGGCCTAGCTAGCCCTGCAGGCGGCTCTGTGCCAAGAACCAAAATGTTTCCTCAGTGTACTGGAAGGCTTTAGAAGACTTTAAACAGGGACCTGCCTGGACCTGCCAGGACCTGCCTACGCTGTCGTTCTGACTCTGTGCGAGAGGTGGCATGGGGCAAGGAGAGTGACATCAAGAAGATTATTAGACTCCTACAGCCTTCCACCCAGAGATCTGTGCTGGGAGCCAGGACCCTGGAGGTGGAAAAAGGGGACAGACTCAGGATTCAGATGCAAAATAGCAGTTATTGGGATGGATATGGCCACCTGCATAAGCAGCAAAGCCAATGGCTGAATGAGGCAACCAGGAGCAAATTTAGAGGGTGGAGACAGAGGTCTTCATATAGTTCCAGTTTAGAAATGCTGAATTTCAGAGTCTAAGAGATAGCCAGCTCCAGTAGAAGCTACATGTACAGACCGAACATGATGGTGTGTTCCAGGACCCTCTGACCCCCAACAGGCAGAGGCTAGGTCACTTCTGACACATACCAGCTTGCCCCTTAACACCCGTGTCTCTCTGGTAATCCCTTTGCCTCAGTTTCCCCCTTGTTGGCGTAGGCTGCACATAGCACTCAGCTCTTGGACTCACTATGATGAGGGTACAGGTTAACACACAGAAAGAGCTTAGAACTCCACAGTAAGTATTCCGTGAACGTCAGCTTCCTGTAATAACAATTATCATCAGTTTAGCTGCAGTAATTTTCTTGCCATTTGTCTCTTTCTAATTAAAATCAAGGACCTCAGGAGCTGGTAAACACTTGTGATGTTCTTAGAATTATCTGTTTACAAGCTCATGAGTTCTGTGAACCCAGCATCTACCTCCCTCCTCTAGAGCTCCTTGGCATGAAGTCCAAGGCACTGGCAATGCTCGCCCAATCACATGGAGTGCAGCTTGATTGAAAGGAAGGGGGAAACCCACTTATCTGACCGAGACCATTAGAAATGGACAAGCAAGAGGAAATGAGTCGGTGGGTTTTTCTTTGACTGTGAACCCTCACATCTCTGTCCCTAGATGAGGACTCCTTTTTTAAATGTTGTTCTTGGTGCATGTCAACTATACATACTGGGCTTCATCATGACATTTTCCATACATGTAAATCATGTATTTTGATCATATCCCCAACTCCAGCACACTTTCTGCCCGCCCCCCACTGCTGAGCCCCCTCCTCTCTTTCCAGGATTTTTGTTTTGTTTTGTTTTTAATGACCCAGTGAGTCTTGTTAGAGTTGTTTACAGGAGCGTGGCCAAACTACCAATGGCTACACAACTGAAAAAAATGTCTCCCCCCAAACCCCGCCCTGAAGCCATTAATTACATATACATCCTCAGGGAGTGGTGGGTCCTCCTGAAACCCCACCCCCACCCCATGTGAAGTGCTGAAAGGTCCAAGGTTGTGCAGATCTTGAACCGATATTTACAGCTACTATGAGTGCAAGAGTGTAACAGCCATGCCATGCCACAAAATCAGTCTCCCACACACTCCCTGACCCTCCTCCAGTGCTCACGTCCTTCCCCCGGACGGGAACTAAGTGATTCCACAAAGCAGCCTTTTCCAGCACTGAAGAAACGTTATCTATGCAATGAATCAAGCCTGACGGACTCCCAGAGATTCACACACACACACACACACACACACACACACACACACACACACACACACACGATCCTGTACTTTAGAACAATATGCATAGATTCACACTCCCTCCCCCTGGAGACCTCTGTGATCTGTGTTCTGGGGTCTTGCCCTGTTACCCTGGTGTCACAAAGCTTCCTTGGACAGTTTTGGGGACCATTCGCCCTTTGGATGAAGTTGGCCGCCACGCTAAAGGTGAGGGATCCTGAGTTTCTCTGCATAGTTAGCTCTGCCCTTCTCCAAAAGAAAAAAGAGGAAACCCAGTGAAATTTCCATCTTTGATACACAATGGATAAAGCTTTGATATAAGCATGTCCCATGTACTTTTGATTTAGCATTTATATTTACCTAATAATGCAATGCTGGACAAGTTCATAGCCCACATGTACTGGGCCGAGAAGCCGTAAGGCACAGATCCATTCTGTGCCTAGGATGCTGAAGCCATGTTTGAAGCCAGGCCCTGGGGTCCCTCCATGCTCTCTCACTGCACAGGCAGCTTTGTAGCCAAAGGGTCTCTGTGGGCTTGCCCCTCCTCCCTCAGCTACTGGCACGCAGTGCTCTGAGGTTAACGCCCTAGAAACACTGGCCTCTGTGGATAGCCTCACCTGGACCCTGGCTCCTGCTGGCTCTGCACAAAGTGCTTCTGTCTTGCGCCTTTCCTCTCCCCATACCTACAACCACAGCTCAGGGGCCACCTTCCTGGAAGCCTAGGCTCCCCTAGGCTGTGTGTGGTGCAAAGGGGCTTATAGTCCCATGACATTCTTCATTCAGAGATAG
This sequence comes from Uromys caudimaculatus, assembly GCA_028551405.1. Classification (NCBI taxonomy): domain Eukaryota; kingdom Metazoa; phylum Chordata; class Mammalia; order Rodentia; family Muridae; genus Uromys; species Uromys caudimaculatus. Next base: position 97,684,917 of record CM052707.1, read on the forward strand.
AGTCTCCGAACCCTTAATATTTGTATTAGATACATGGGATTATGGACCGTGCCTGTCTTCTCCCTTACCAGACTGCGGGCTTCCGGCACAGGGATGGTAACATGACCCTAACAGGCAATCAACTCGTAGTGTCTTGATTATTGGTGAATGATTATTGACCAGTTCACAGGGACTGGGAGAAGATAGTAACATCCTTTCAACGTGAAGCCTGTATCGCCCTCTCCCGTCGGTTTCCTGCCCCTTTCCTGGCCTCACCTCTTTCTCCCTGAACTGGCTTGCTGAAGCACCTTGCTACCCTTCATTTCATCTAACAACTTCTCCGGCTTGCTCTAGTCTGAAAGTAGGGGCTCCATCCACTCTCATTTCTTAATGCCTCACGTCTCCTCTGTCACTGGAATGGACACAGGCAATGCCTGCTCAGAAGTCCACAGCCAAGGATGAGGGGTCAGTCAAGTGAACAAGCAAGCAGTAGATTCTGCGCTTGGGAGATAGGGTGGCACAGTAGGTCCAAAGACTGGCTCTCCACACATGCTACTCTGGTTCAAATCCAAGCTGTCACTTATAGGTGGGGTGACCTCAGAAAGTTCCCTTATTCCTGTTTTTTGGGCAGTCCCTCATAGGAACTATGCCTTCTATTGTGTGGGAACTGAATGAACCAACTCACACAAACCGTTTAGCAGCGGACCTAACCTATACAAACAGTGCCTAAATATTTGCATAATGAAGCAACAATTCTTAGCTGAGGATGCTACTGGCACACCGAGGGACCACACCTAAGTGCAGTGAAGACAGGATTTAGAGCCACCAGGAAACAGGGAGGGGGGGTTGTTTTGTTGGGTTTTTTGAGACAGGGTTTCTCTGTGTAGTCCTAGCTGTCCTGGAACTCACATTATAGACCAGGCTGGCCTCGAACTCAGAGATCTACCAGCCTCTGCCTCCCGAGTTCTGGGATTAAAGGGTGTTCCACCCCTGCCAGGCTGGGGCAGTTGTTTTAAATGGGAGCCTAGAAAAGGCAATCCATAGGAAAAGCAAACGAGGAACTCGGTGGGGCTTGCTAGGACGTTTGATCTCAGGGACCAGATCCCAGGGAAAAGCGGCTGCACCCACGTGACCATCTCCCCCCCCCCCCCCCCCCAGGGCGGACGACTGCTTTTGTGCTTCTCGGAAGCTGGACGCAGTGGCCATCGAAGCCAAGTTCAAGCAGGACTTGGGCTTCCGGATGCTGAACTGTGGACGGACCGACCTGGTGAAGCAGGCAGTATCTTTGCTTGGGCCCGATGGAATCAACACCATGAGCGAACAGGTACCAATCTGCTTGGACCTCATCTCCTCGGTGCTTAGACTGGGTGTGAGCAGCTGACGGGACACAGGCTCCCTCTGCTGATCAATTAAAAAAAAGTAATGCCCCTCCCCCCGTTTTTTCTCTCTTATTTTTTTAGTGTTTGGGGTTGTTTTTTTGTTTTTTGTTTTTTTTTTTAATTTTATTAAAATACACTTGTCTATCTTTATGGAACTCTCACATGATTGTTGCAGCTGAAATTTAAAAAGGTATGAAAACCAGACCTGTTCCAGAAAGGAAATAATGCCACCAGCTTGGCCATCGTTTGTATTTAGGACTCTGCAACCTTCAAGTCTCTTTACTGGCATGTTAAAGTCTTTTCTCCGCCAGTCTGCTGGTGGTTCCAGACAGATCTAGGCCATGCACTGTGCTCTTAGGATGCGTGTGTTTAAAAACACCAAAGTCAGTCTGGGGACCCTAGGGCATCATCCAGACATGGCAGCACCAACCAGACCCTAAAGCTGGTACATGCAAGGCAACCATAAGTCATAGAGGGACTTTGGGGATGTGGTGGTATCATAGACCGTGAAAACGGACAGCTGTTCTCAGTGTGGACCTTAAGTGCGGTGACAGGGGACAGATGGGGCTGATTCTTCCAAGCAGCTGTTGCGAAGAGTTCCGTGAAGGGGCTCGAAGGGACTGTTTAATGACAGCTAACCACTTTCTTGGACAATATCAGGAACCCTCAATGCACAATCATGTGTGTCTCTGATGTTAAAATCAGGGGCTTATCTGTTTTATTTTTTCAGTAGTTTATATTCCAGATACCTTACAATGTTATTGAATATTCTTTTGTAAGTCACTGTTAGTATCTATATAAAGTGATTGCTGTTTATTTATTAACCATCCTTCCCGTGTCAGATATTTAAAGTGTTTGTGAATAGTGCTGAGCTAAACATACTTACACAAATCTTTGTTCCAATCTCTATTTCCTTGAGGAAATTTTCCTTTAAAACAGAAGTGTCTCAAATGCACCAGCCTTTCCTAAATCCTCGGTCTCCAGCCCTCCTCCCACCCTTCCTCCTAGGAGCCTGACTAGTCTTGCACACCTCTGGTTATGTATGTATTCCCAACCCAGCTAATCCACTTTCCTTTCGTCTGCTTTTTATCGCATTACTACTTTCTTGTTATTTAGAGGAATTCTTCCTATATTAGGGGACAGAGTCCTTTAATGTAACAAATGCATCTCCGTTTGCTGTTGACTTTGGAATTTTGCCTAGAATGTTTTTAGTTACACGGCACCAATGCTAGAGTACTTTACATGTATGCTGTGCTTCATCACTTTTATGCCTAGAGACGGATGCAGAAACCAACTTGGAGTCACTTACAATTTTAATTCTTCCTGGCCACCTCTAGTAAAACTTAAAGGTTATATTGGTGTATAGTGTAGGCTGTAGCATGAACATCTTCCCAGATAACTGCCTTCACAACCTTTGGTTGGAGAGCCCCACCCCTTCCTCCCGTTGGTTGTGATGCCCTGTTTGTGATGAGCAGGAGTCAGAGCAGGGAAGGTTTTCCTGAAGCCATCCTGCCTCAGTTGCCTTGAGCTTGTATAGAGTGATACCAGAGCAGATGTCAGTGAAAGTGACCCTAAGGAAATCCAGTGACCTTTGACTCTGACCCACGGCTCGTATAGAACAGCAAGGACACCTCGTCATGTTGTGAAGGATACGAATGTCAAAGACACTGTATTCATCGTAATTAAATACTTTAGGGTTGATATTACAGAATCCAGAAAATTCCTGTGAGCCCTCCAGGGCTTCCAATCCATTCCACCCCATTCCAATCAGTCACTTGTAAAAACACACACAGGTCTGTTGTCCTGTAAAGCCCTCCAACTTAAGCCAGGATCGGTGCTAAAAGGTGACGTCACCTCCCTTCACTCCTGCTGTAGTCTCCAGTGGAAGGTTGTGACCCTGTGAGTGACAGGGCTCCACATTTACTCTTTTGTCCTGCCAGAGTCTGAGTCCAATAAGACGTTCCATGTGTTTGTCAACTGACCACAGCCACCTTGTAAATGTCTCCGTCTCTGGTTTTTAACCACCGCAGGGCATGACCCCCTTGATGTACGCCTGCGTCCGTGGGGACGAGGCAATGGTGCAGATGCTGCTGGATGCCGGAGCTGACCTGAATGTGGAGGTGAGGGTGCGGAGAGCTGCAGGCCCGGCCAGCCCATATTTTCCCTCCCCAGTCACCTTCACATCTTACCCTTCCAGTGGCTGTGGCCCTGCAGAAACCACTTGGCAGATTGTGACCTTTCTGAGGCCCCAGCCAAAGTCCCAAGTAGCTACGCTACACCTGTGTGTGCTTCATTTAAAGAAATAGCAGTAGCTACAAGGACCTATGTCTTGTGTTGACTGAGCAGATCCTAGCTCCTGACTCATCCTTTCTAGACAGAAAACTCCCACATTCTAGCTCTTTCCTGAAGCCTGACACATGCTGGGCTGACCACCCTCTTCCCTCCACCCCCCCCTCCTCACATCTCCTGTCCTCCCCAGCAGACCCACTGTCTTACTTTGTTGACCAAGCTATCTCAAGGCTGCTGGGACATAGTGCACTAGGCTGGAAATTGAAGCCCCTCCTGCAGGCTTTAGAATCAAGACAGGCTTAGGTTCAAGTTCAGAAACCTACCGCCTGCTTTGAGGTTTGAGAAGTGGGGAGGACCCCCGATGCATGCATGATTGGGTGGAATCAGTACCAAGCAGAGGCACCTCGCTGTGGTGAGGGGTTCCCTTCATAACAGTTACTCCAGACTCCTCCAAGGCTCACACTAAGTAGAATCTCTCTTTTTTCTTCTTTGCTGCCTGAAGGTCTGCTCAGGCAGCACCTGGCAGTTACAGACGTCAAGGAGATTGGCATGCTGCAGCCACCAATTGGCAACTGCCAGAAACCTTTTAGCTTCAAAATTAGATGCCCCGGCAGTGTTACCCCACGCCTTTTTTTTTAATTGTTGGTCGGTTTTATATTCATCTGAGGAAAGCAGACAGTAAACATGGCTCTGAATCCGAACCCATTTTGGACCTTACCACTTTCAAGTTATATAGGGACTGTCTACCTGTTATGGGTCACTACACATCATAGACCCCTTCGAGGTCCTCAGCTATAGAGGTGTTCTTTGCTCCTCCTCTCCAGCGCCTCCCATTCATTTTGCTCAGTGCCTTTGTGTACTGTAAGGACACTCTGGCCAAGGTTACATGTCCCAAGAATGCTGGGGAGAACACCATGTGCTGGTGTTAACAAGTCCCCAGTTATTGGCTTCCCTAGTACATCCCAGCTTGGTATATATTCCAAGGTCTCCCTCCATCCTGAAACCCAGCCTCTCATTATTTTGTCTTGGTATGTTCAGGGCAAGTTCTATGCTTGTGTTTTCAGTTACATGCGGGCCCTTGTCTACTATGAAGTCGTAGATGATCTGTGAGTGGAGTGGCAGGGACATCCACGCTCAGATGAATGACTGTCTTGACTGTCTTCTCTATTGTGGAAGCATGAAGTAGGCCCACTCTTCGCCTGGTGTTAGCGGCCCTCTTTGAGTGAAGTGTGGACAGAGTGTTCGTGACATTTCAAACTATGTCACTTCCTGTAGCTCTCAGAACCACTACCTTCCTTAAGCAGAAAGAGGGAACGAGACAGACATAGAAGCTGGTTCACTGGACCACGTTTCCAAAGCTTCTGTATGAGTGAACAGTCTTTCAAGAGGGAAAGAAAAGGCCCAGAACACAGTCTCAAAAACCTTCCCCTACCCCCGTTGATATAGTCCCCTAAACACAGTCCTCTGGTGGCCTGCTTTCAACATCTCTTCTCACAAACATAAACCAGACCAGCTCCCAGTGCTGGCAACAGACTGCCTGGGGCTTCCAACAGGGGAAATCACTACCGCAGTCACCACCATCTCCCAAGGCACCTGCCAGGATGTCTTTTTGGTACCTTCCTAGCCTGTGTGCCTGGCTACAGATAGGCTAGATTCTGCAAGCCTAAATATTGTGAAGGTCACATTTTGAAAATAACTTCAATTTGTTTATAGGTTGTCAGTACTCCTCATAAATATCCATCCGTCCACCCCGAGACCCGCCATTGGACGGCTCTGACTTTTGCTGTGTTGCACGGACATATCCCTGTAGTTCAGGTATTAACATATTTCCCTATGCACATCTGACCGTTAACTGTAACCTCCTCCATGACGCAAATCTAATTCTCTCCCAGCATGCATATCTCTCTGAGTGATTCATATTGGTTGACTGCAATTCAGTGTAGCATATCTCTATTTTATAATAAAACTATTATACAAGGGTATCTGTTTGGCCAAGCATTAACCAATATGAAAACATCACGTACCTACGTGCAGCCTCACGTATAGAGTGACATATCTGTGGAGTTCTTCCTTGTTGCTCTGAGGTGGGACTTCAGCTGTTATTCTGTGGATTGGCCCCTTTCATTTGTCTTAACATGACTGTGAGACATAGCTGGGTCAATACCTGGAGGGACTCTTCCCTTGGGTGAGGCCCTGATGTTCTGTAGACTCCCGTGGTTTCCAAACCAGTGGGAAGAAGCATCCAGATCAACAAGGGGATGTCTGAAAAAATGCACCGGTGTGAGTCTTGACTCTTGAGAATCGGCTCCTGGAGGTCTACAGGAGTCCCCTGTGTCTTCTGAAACAGCTCCAAAGGTGGTGTCATGCCTGTAACTGCAGTTCTTTGAGAGTATTGTTGTCACGTTTTCTGACTGTGGTAGACTTGATGGTTAGTGAATGGCCCCGTCTTAACTTGGTCTTTACCTGATCAGAAAGGGAGATTGCCATCCAAGCCCAGGACCACACCCAGCCCCACAGCAGGTATAGAGCTTTTTTTTCCCTTTTTTTTTTCTTTTTTTTTTTTTCCAAGACAGGGTTTCTCTGTGTAGCCCTGGCTGTCCTGGAACTCACTCCGTAGACCAGGCTGGCCTCGAACTCAGAAATCCGCCTGCCTCTGCCTCCCAAGTGCTGGGATTAAAGGCGTGCGCCACCACTGCCCAGCTGAGTGTAGAGCTTTTGACAGCAAGAACGAAACTCTTTGATGTGGCTGGCCCTCGCTTCTGAATTCTGTGCCATAGAGAGTAGGGTGGCAGGGACAGCTCAGCAGTGTTGTCATTCCACAGGAACCTTTGTTGTTTCCTGGCTATGGGGAATCCTGATGGCAGACTCGTAGTGGCATTCCAGGAGGTTGAGTGTATGGTGGCACCCTTGGGGCTGGCTTCTGCTTGCAGACTATCAACCTCAGCCCTCTCCTAGCAGAGGGGGATCGAAGAAAGAGGGGATCTGGTGGCTTCTGGAGACCACAGACAGCACCCGTTGCTGGGCAGTGTCACCCTCAGATCCACCCAGGAAAGGGGCCAGCTGAAAGGCAAGCAGAACGTCCTGGTAGTCAGGCTGAGTCCCTGCAGCAGATTCAGTCCTGGGGCTGTGCCCTCCATAGGCAGGTAGTGAAGATGGGGGATTCTCCCCAATGTTACATGTGACATGCAGACAGCACCTTCACTGAGAGTGAACTGGCATGGACAGAGCCTCTGCCTCCTTTAATAAGCCCGCATGTCTCAGCAAATGCACTGAATGAAGGCAGGAGAGGCAAAATTTCTGCAGCTTTGCTACTTTACTGGATCTTGCTGGCCAGAGAACTAACTAAACACCTCGCCTGTCCTCAGAACCATCCAGGGGTTTCTGGGAGGGATTCTCACCCTGGCTGGCTGAGCATGTCCCTGGAGTCATTTATAACTCCTGAGCTTCGGTGAGGCTTGTGACACAGACCAAACAGTGGAGACTTGCAGCATTTGGATGCTTCTATCTCAGTGCTTCCAGAAACCTTAACATACCTAAGGATGCCCTGGACAGCCTGTTAAGATACAGACTAGTTCAGAGTGTCCAGGCTGGGGTCCAGAGACACAGCCCTTCTAACAAACGCTAACACATTCTTGTGCATGGACCACTCTGGGCAGTCTTGGAAGATGGTAGAGGCTCCTTTTCTGAGGTAAAGTTGCCTCAGTGCACAAGGTCCTGGGCGAAGGGGACACTAGTGTCTGACTGATTTCTACCAGTGCACCGGTGTCTCCTTGTGATGCACTCTGTTCAAGTGTCTCAGTGGCCACTCTTCCTCTGCAGCTCCTCCTGGATGCCGGGGCCAAGGTGGAAGGCTCGGTGGAACATGGTGAGGAGAACTATTCAGAGACTCCTCTCCAGCTTGCAGCGGCTGTTGGTAAGTTACCGGTTCCAACTCAGGCCTGGTGTCTCCTCTGTGGCCTTTGATGTACCTGTGACTAGTTTTTTGTTTTATTCTCTTATGAAATCCCCTTCTCTGGGCTTGCAGGAAATTTTGAGCTGGTTAGTTTGCTGTTGGAACGTGGTGCGGATCCCCTGATAGGAACCATGTACAGGAATGGAATTTCTACAACCCCCCAGGGTGATATGAACTCTTTCAGCCAGGCCGCAGCCCATGGACACAGGTAGGCTAGGATGGGCCAAGGCCGCCAGGTCCCAAGTGGTGCTTGTTAAAAATGCAGATTCCCAGGCCTGCCCCAGACCCATTCCCTCTCTGGATGTGGAGCCCAGGAAGTAGGGTAGCCCAGTCTCCAGGTCTAACCAGACTGCCCTCACTCACAGATTCCTGACAAGAGCTAATTCCCTACACTGCACATGTGTGCAGACCGACATGTTCCGTTCACTCTCAACCAACTTTAAGCACAAGGATGCACCGCTCTCGGCCAGTATGGGTCAGAGTACATCACATCAGTTGCCATGATGTGAGAATTCACATAATGACGTCAGAGCTCTTCATGTTTGCCCATGTCCTGTCTAGGTTTCTTTCAGAAACCCTATCAGATTTTATTACATATTACCTCAAGGCGAACAAATTTATCAGAATAACACTAAAAAAGGCCAGAGTTTCAGAACCTTCTGGGTATTGTTCCTCCTTAAGTTGTCCTCCAGGAAACATGGCCAGTCATACCCTTCCATCTCCTTCATCCCCAAAGCCACCATGTCTCAGTCCTGATCCTGAGTGAGCAGCTTCCTAACCCCTAATGTGCCCCTGCCCCAACACAGCCACTTCCATCTCTGAGTGTCTTCCTCTCTGGGTTTATGATTGACAGGAATGTGTTCCGCAAACTGCTCGCTCAGCCAGAGAAGGAGAAGAGTGATATCCTGTCCCTGGAGGAGATTCTGGCTGAGGGGACTGACCTGGCAGAAACAGCCCCGCCCCCCTTGTGTGCCAGCCGCAACAGCAAGGCCAAACTGAGGGCCCTGAGGGAGGCCATGTATCACAGCGCTGAGCACGGCTACGTGGATGTCACAATTGATATCAGGAGTATAGGTCAGTCTGAGCACCATTCACCACTAGACATAGCATGTGAACACACACACGTACATGCATGCATGCACGCATGTCACGGGGTCTCAGGGAGCTTCTCCTTCACTGGTTAGAACATTTCCAGCACTGACCCCACAGATAGCAGCACCCTGCCTACCCTGAGGCTCTACGCTTAGGTCATATTGTCCTGGTTCCCAAACTCTGCACCTTGAGACAGATACTTAAATCACCTGGGGAGCTTGTCTGAATACAGATTGCCAGGCCCTGCACCCAGGGGCTCTGCTGTTGAGGGTCTGGATGGATAAAGGCTGGAAATCTTTATATTTAACAATCACTCCAGGTGGTTCCCAGTGGTTGAGGACTTCCTGTGTAGAACACCCAATGCCACTGACACAGAGTGACCATCAGGACAAGGGCAAATGCCTCCTCATTAGGACTTTTTCACTGAGCCAATAGGAGCCATTCTGGCAAGCAGCAGCTTCTTCTTGTGTGAGCTAGCCCAGAGCTGTCTCATTGGTGTGTCTGGGGTTCGAGGCTAGGCTAGAAACAGTCTAGTAGCTCTAACCTGGCAAGGAAGGGAACAGGGAGACATGGAAATAGGTCCCTAACGTGGCAGGCTGGAAGCCAAATAGAATCAGTGTTCTGGAAAAAGCCTCTGACAGGTTGACCGTTCAATATGTGGGAAATTTACACTGTTGCCCTGAGAGTCTATTTTGCGTGATTGTGAAGCTCGGGCTGAGAATGATCTACCTATTCATTTCGAAAGAGGTGAAGGATGTCCTCCGCCTTCACCACCTCACTACACGTTACAGCAATCATTTGCTGAGGAGACTTTGCTAAAGGAAAAAGGCCCAGTGGATGAGGTGTGGCACACAGGGGACCACTAGAGGTCTCCTTCCATTTATTTAGATGTGACTGGAGATGGTCAAGCCTTTGATTGTTTTCTTAGCTTTCATCTGAGTGTGACTATGTCATCTCATCCTGGACAAAACTGGCTCTTCTCTGAGTCTTTTTCTCCCCAGTGGACCGTGGACTCAGAGGCATAGATGCACATGAATGAGTAACTAAAAGATTCTACTCAGTGATTGGTATTGTAAGATGCAGCCCCTAATAATATGAGTAGCATTATGTAAGCAGAAGAGAATGAGTTACGACTAAAGCTTCAACATCTGTAAGCCTTGCCTGTACTCACTGGACGCTGGTCCCTTGGTCTCATAGCTTGGTAATGTCCTAGACAAAGGCCAACTTCAGGATAAAAATATCCCTGTTCCTTGGTTGTTTTCTGCCCTCCCCTCGCCTGCCCTCCCCTCCCGCCTGGCCCGATGCCTTTTCCCCCCTCTGCCCAGGTGTCCCATGGACTCTGCACACGTGGCTGGAGTCACTTCGGATCGCCTTCCAGCAGCACCGCAGGCCTCTCATCCAGTGTTTGCTCAAGGAGTTCAAGACCATTCAAGAGGAGGAGTACACAGAGGAACTCGTCACCCAAGGCCTGCCTCTGATGTTTGAGATCTTAAAAGCAAGCAAGGTACACAGGGGTTGGGGGTGAAACCTTGTGGTTGCATCAGAGAGTGAGGGCAGAGATCTGGATGGTCCCTTGCTGGGAACCAATGGTCCCTAACATCCCTACATCACAGCCACAGATAGTGAGCATATCCCAGCTGCCTGCAGCTACTTGCACAGTAGACTCAAAGGCATAGACACATATGAATGAGTACTTAAAAGCTGTGGGGCAGCCTTCTGGCTGAGCACGTGCTGTGTACCAAAGTACTTGGGCACAAGGGCAGGTTAGGGGCCTTTGACTCGTGGAATTTGCCCTCAAGCCAGGGGATAATACCAACACATGTGCTCTAGAAGCATAGAAAGCTAGTGTCCCTGGACCAGGCCCTTAAAAGGAAGTAAGAGATTCAAAAGGGAGGACAGGGAGCTTCCCCAAGGTGCTGACACTGGCCAGGCCTGAAGGGATCGTGGGAATCAAGTAGGAAGAGGGAAAGGTTCCCATCCCTGGACCTGGGAGAAATCTTTTCATGTAGATTGACAGTATGTCCACCATGCAGCCCATAGGCTACAAACGTCCCAGGATAACTATGAATGAAGCCCAGGTATTTATAGATGGTGTCACATCGCAGTATCAAAGTGTTAGACACCTCTGACAGGAAAGCCAGTCGGAGGAGCTTCATTCTGACTCCTTGGGGTTCACACCTACGGAGGCCTCTATTTCCAGCAAAGGAATGATGCCACATCTCCTCCTCCCTCTCCAAGCATCAGCCTTGTTCTCCGGGTATCGTGAGAGTCGTTCTGTAAAATCCCTGTGGACTTATCCGTTTGAGAATATCATAAAGACACTCCAGGCCCTCCAGGGGTGTATGGCCCACACCTGTGTGTGGGTAGGAAGTACTGACTCTGGGTAGCCTTGATGAACTCGCTCCCTGCTACCCCTTGGGGTCAACAGCCAAAGACAAGAGAAGACTGTAGAAAACACCTGAGCACTGTGACCATGAGAAGCACTAGGGAGGAGCGGTCTCCCTGAGAGGTTCTAGAGAGTTCATACCCAAAGCCATCACACCCCACAAGGACTTGAGCTCATATAGCACAAGGTTGAGCATATGTTCCCTGGATTACAAGGGTTCAAAGCCTGGCTCTCCCACTCACTGTCCCTTTAGCTCTAGTTAAGTTCCCTAAACTCTCTGCCTCAATTTCCCTGACTGTAAATGAGTCAATAATCATGCAGACCTCTCTAGGTGGCTTGGAATACAAAGTGGTAAAAACTGCAATTCCCTTCCACTCCACCATGTCACAGAGTAAAAGCTCTCTTAGAGGCTTCGAAAAGCTAGCTAGATGACTTGGGCCTTGTGTGCTTCCCCGGGGCTCTTGTGTAAACACCAGCCCATGGCAGCTGCATGCAGCAGCTAACTACGAATGCCTGGGTCACATGTGATCTGCCCCCAGACCGACAGTGTGGTGTAAACATTTCTCTCCTTGGTGCCTTGAATACCCTAATTCACAAAGGGAATTAGGGAGTTTCCCAAACTCATCTGTCTGTGGAACCCCTTCATAATGATCTGTCTCAAGACAGAAATGAAGTTTTTTTTTTCAAAGTTTATACATATATAAGTACAATTATTAAGAATATATATTTAATTTAATTACAAGCCAGCCACTCACTTAAGCATATTTAAGGTTAAACTCTTACAGCCTTCCCAAGCACTTCTAGATGAAGCCCTAAACTTATCTCTGTTTAACAGACAGGAGAAACGGAGGCAGGAAGAGGGGTGACTATCTCAGAGGCAGCCTGTCAACAACACCCACCCTCTTTCAGAGCATGTCAGCAGAGCCCTGGGGAGCCTTGGGGTGAGAGCAAGTCTCATGGGTGTGCTGGTCAGTGTTCACCCTCAAGCCAGGTGTGCTGTCATCCTGTCAGAGCCAGTGCCCACCCTCAAGCCAGTCTCTGCAAGCCCCTGCTGGCTGTGTTTAGTGTCCCTCTGTGCCACTGGACTTCAGGATAGTGGGCCTCAGTGAGTCCTAGGACAGCAGAACCTGCCGGGAACATTTCAAAAACAAACTCCTCTTCTGTCCCCCTCCAACTTAAAATAAATGAATAAAAGCTTTCACCTGAAATTACTCAAGAACTACCCCGGTGAAAAGGCATTACTGGGTGCGTTCCCAGGGTCTCTAGTCCAGTGTTTTCTGGTTTGTCTTGTTTTAGCTTTTTTCCAGGCTACAGAGGAATTCCAGAATTTACTGAAGTACCTCGGATTTATGTCTTTTGAGTCTTCGTTTGGTTTGTTTTTTGTGTAAATGTCACTTTGAAGTATGACATACCCTTAGAAAATTTCCCAGATCCTAACTGCAGAGCTGAACACCAAATAGTCAGCACTAGACCACAAAACACAGCACTCCTAGCATCCTAAGGTCCTCTGTCTCCCAGGCCACCCAACAACTGCTGTGACTGCTAACACCCTGTAAGTAGCATAGCTCAGGGTATGAGGAGCCTTCCAGAGCACTCCAGTGTCTGACAGCAGGAGTAGGGTGGGCCATTGAGTCACCAGCAGCCCTAATAGGAACATGTGAAAGGCAGGAAGAAGGAAAGGCCTTGGTCACATGTGAACTGGAACCTGCTCCCTGGCAGCTGTGCTGCCCATCCAAGATAGGTGACCCAGAGACAACACAGGCCGCTCCACTCTCTGAGGGGCAGGCCTAAAAAGAACGGTACAGCCAGGAGGAAGGAAGGAAAGAGGGTTGATTTGCTTTCATAGAAAGCTCCAGGGAAACCATTACCTGTATGGTATGATACCACATAGATGACACCACATAGACTGACCCTTAGAGAAGCATACAGTTTAACATAACTACAGTGTGCAATTAAATATTCCCCCAGCATGCATTGCTCCACCATCCATATTTTTCCTTCATCGAAATTTTTCCTTGCATCTTTTTTTTCCAGTTGAACTGTTTGTTCTTTTGTTCTCTTTGAATTGCTGAATCCTAAGAGAGGGGTGTGTGTGTGTGTGTGTGTGTCTGTGTGTGTGTCTGTGTGTGCGCGCGCGCGCACGCATGCATGCACGCACGAGCACTAAATACTTTTCTTCCCCTCTGTAGCTTATCCTTCTTCCTGTTACTTAGTGCTAGTATTTATTGACTGTCCTAAGCATCTTCAAATTGGGAACCAAATTTTCACATGCTTTACAGGGGAGACAAAGCATATTAAACCATAGAGGCTTATCCTGAGGAACAGGAGGCAAAATATGATTGTTTGAATTTTTTTTTTTTTTTTTTGGTTTTTTCGAGACAGGGTTTCTCTGTGTAGCCCTGGCTGTCCTGGAACTCACTCTGTAGACCAGACTGGCCTCAAACTCAGAAATCCACCTGCCTCTGCCTTCCAAGTGCTGGGATTAAAGGCATGCACCACCACTGCCCAGCGATTGTTTGAATTTTTAAAAAATCAGTCTGCTACTTGTCATAGACTTCCTGGAGGCCTCTGCATGATATTTTGGAAATAAATCTCTCTTTTACAATTATTTTTTAAAAAGCATCCTAGTTGGTATATATCAGTATTATTCTATGGGAAGCATCTTGGATTTCAACTACCCTCAAAGAAACAGGTGTATGTCCAAAGTGTCTCATTAAACAATAGCTAGCAGCAACACCAAAATTATAAAAATTAAAAAATAAAATGTCAATCGAAGCAGGAAAAAAAATAGCAAATAAGCCGAACTAGGAAGCCTCTGAGCGATATTCCAAGCTCAGCTGCCCCCTGCCAAACAGCTGCCAGTGAAGACGGCCACTAAGTGAACTTGGGATCAAATCTTGAAAGCAACAAAAGGTTACCACAAGTCACCAGAGACAGCTGTCATTGTCTCAGCCGAGCTCCAAAACCACCTCCTCGGAAAAAACCCGAAAATGGGATTCAATGTAAACACCGACGGCTAAAACTGCTTAATTTATCAACTTCAGAGAAAACACTGAAGCAGGACAAGTGTATGCTCAGCAGCCTTCCCCTCAGCTTACACCATCCATCAAGGCCTTGTTAGTCTGTCCTTCTCCACTTCCTTCCTTTCTTACGGCCCTCATACAGCCCGCAGTCCTCACCGCCTCTCTCTTCCATGTACGTCACAGCCTGTGCCGGGGAGGTGACCTGCTCTGGACACTGAAGCCAGGACACAGGTCTGATGATAATAATCACCCACACTGCCTAGCACTTCTGTGTGCCCAGGGCCACTCCAGCCCTTCTAAACCCACCCTCCTCATAAGGACCCCTGGAGGGAGCGGTCCCTGTATCACTGTCTCCATTTGAGATAGTGGCCCTGAAGCCTATGTGGAGAGGGCGCAGAGGAGCCAGGATTTTAATCCAGGCCACCTGGCTGTGGCAAACCTCATGTTCTCAACTGTAAAGTAAACCTGTCCTCCGTTCCCCCTTGAGTTTGCCTGCAGTACATGTTTCACTGTGAAATGACAGTTTCGTCTTCATGGATGAAAAAAACAGACATTAGTATGCAACCATAGAGCCTTTTGCCAATGGGAAGGTCCCCCCACATCTGCTGATGTCATGGCCAGTGGCGGCTGCCTTGAAAGGAACCTTGACTGTCACCTACCCAGTGAGTTCCCCTACACATGCACACCCTGCTGCGAGGATTTGCCCAGCTCAAACAAAAAAAAAAAAAGGAGGAGAAAGAGGAGGAAGAAGAGGAGGAGGAGGAAAGGAAGGAAGGAAAGAAGAAGGAAGGAAGGAGGGAGGGAAGGAAGGTTGTTCTTTAAAAGTGTGAGATCCAGTCTGGCAGCATCTGTCTGTCATGCCAGTATCTGGAAAGGTGAACGAGAAGATCCCGAGTATAAGACTAGCTTGAGCTACAACTTACCAACTCCCAGGGGATTCCAGTGCTGCTCACGGGGAGGGAGGAGAACACTTTGTTCCCCCCCCTGAGGTGGCAGCCACTGGTGAGGTTGCTAAGGGGGAGGAGTGCTTCCTACCCTCTGCTCATCACATAGCATCCACACCATCCTTGGGAAAAGCCCCTTCTTCCTTGCACTCTAAGGACAGGTCTATGAATCATGTCCCAGATGACAGTGTGCCTTCTATAATCTGTCCACTTTGATTTTTTGTTTTGTTTTTTGGTTTTTTGTTTTTGTTTTTGTTTTTGTTTTTTCAAGGCAGGGTTTCTCTATGTAGCCCTGGCTGTCCTGGAACTCACTCTGTAGACCAGGCTGGCCTCGAACTCAGAAATCCGCCTGCCTCTGCCTCCCGAGTGCTAGGATTAAAGGCATGCACCACCACTGCCCGGCTAATCTGTCCACTTTAATAGAAGGGTTTAGATTTTCTTTGCACATGTGGAGGAGCTGTGTCCTGCCCTAGGGGTTAAATCTGAGAATATTGTAAACCACTGGCATGATTGTGGTCCCAAAGACATCTTTTAAAAAAAACAAAAAGGGTGTTTATTATTTTGATCCCAAAAGCAATATTCACTCATTGGAAATATAAAAGAAAAAAATAATGATCTCATTCTATTTGAAGACCTCTTCAGCCGTTATTTTCAAAGTTTGTGTTAACCTATTTTAAAAAAAAAAAAAAAACTTTATTGTATTAGTCAGCTTGGTATTGCTGAAATAGATTGCCTGAGATAATCAACTTAAAAGAAAAAAGGTTCGTTTTGCTCACGGTTTTGGAGCTGTGTAGTCAGTTGGTTCTTTGCTTCTAGGGTAGAGGTGAGACGGCATCAGGGCAGAAGCTCACCGTGGGAGCAGCAGGGAAGCAAAGAGATAAAGAACTGAGTAGCTCAACATCCCATAAGGACCTCCGATTTCCTGCAAGATCATCTCTCCATAGCACCATGAACAAGGGACCACACCCCTAACGCATGGGCACACAGGGATGCTTAGTCAGACCACAGCCGTTGTAAATATTTGTCTAACCCCCATTTTAGCCAGTTGCCCAATAAGAGGCAGCAGAGTGCTGTGAGTCACATCCCTCCTCCTGGCCTGCACACCTGTTCTTGGAGGGAGGTGAACAGGAAGGACTAAAACAACAAGAATGAAGGTCACCCAGGGCAGTCTCCTTCCTCCCTGAGCCATGGGCAGCTGGAGCTTGGAAGCACAGAACTCTTTTCCTCCGTCCTGATTTTTATTTTTATTGAGAAGTGATTCAACTGATGACTCCCAGATCCAAAATGTCTGAGCCCTAGAATCCAACTTATTACAGAGCTGAATCAGAGGCTTTCATCCTGCCCTTGTGGGGCACAGTCACGGGACCACAAGGGCTTTCTGCTGCTTGGTCAGGACCAAGGACTGCTTCCAGAATTTGAGAATATAGATAAAGGTGGATTGAGGGTAAAAGCTTTCTATGCCTGAGCTACAAAAAGCCTGCTTTCCCTTAGCTAGTTAATGATCAGATTGAGATGAAAAAAAAATGATTTTTTTTATAAATTTCATAATCACCCAGCAGTGAACTCATAAGAAACAGACAGTGAGCTCATAGAGCAAGCAGGTCAGTCCAGGGGTAGTAAGTAAATGCTAGGGCTCCTCTTGCCCATGGGAACAGTTTCTATAGTGACAATCTGGCTTGTGCAATCCAAGCAGTCCCATAATGCCGCTCATCTTCTTCCTTCACAGAATGAAGTGATCAGCCAGCAGCTGTGCGTCATCTTTACACACTGTTATGGTCCCTATCCCATTCCCAAGCTCACGGAGATCAAGAGGAAGCAGACCTCGCGCCTGGGTGAGCAGTGGCCGAGTATATTCAGGCTAAGGCCGTGGGGTGTAGGGGTGGGAAGGAAACAAACACGTGGGACAAATAAAGAGTGGGGGCTTCGGAGGGCAAACGAGAGGCAGAGAGGGGAGGAGCCGGGCCCAAGAAATGAGCTCTCCTTCAGGAGGTGGTGAATCTCTCTGGAGAAAACAACAGAGGAGAGGGATAAGGGGACCTCACTTATGGGACATTTTTCCTCATTCACTAACACTGAGGACGGTTGAGGCATAAGTCCCATGCACCAGAGACTGTGATAGATGGCCCAATGTCTGTGTCAGCTCTGATGCTTTTGGTAGTCATCTTGCTATATACAGTCTAGATTAGAATCATCTAGGAAGAGAATCTGAAGGACAGATTCTCTAAGTTAGGTTGGTCTACAGAGATTGCCTTCACTGGATTGTTGATGTGGGAAAACCCAGCCTAAAAGTGGGTGGGGCTCTCTGTCGTGACTTGATGTGCCAGAGTGGGTTGGTATGGGGGGGGAGACTCCCCCTTATCAGAGAAGAATGGAAGAGGGGGAGGAGCCACGTAAGGGGGGATGGAAGGAGACATGGACTGCGATCAGGATGTAAAATGAATAAGTAAATAAGTTAATGGGTGGGGGGAGAGTGAGTGGGCACCATTGCCTGGATTTGTACTAAAAGGAAGACGTGAGCGGAGCACATTGGTGCGTGCATTCCTTCTCCCTCTGGCTGTGGATGTGACCAGCTGCTTTGAGTACCCGCCACCTTGACTCTCTACTATGATGGACTGCAACCTGGAATTGTGAACTAAGCCCTTTCTCTCCTAAGTTGCCTTTGTCAGGGTATTTTATCAAAGGAACAGGAAAAGAAACTAAGACAGCAACTCTCCCATCTATGAAATCCCTCATCTTCACTGCAGAGGAATAAATAGGAGACTCCAGTGAGCCAGGAGTATCCCTAATGGAAGTCTTGCTTGAGGAAATGATTAAAAAGAAGAGAACAGTCCCCCTACCCCAACACACACACACACACACACACACACACACACACACACACACACACACACACACGACTACAAAAACAAGGGCAAGCTGCCCCAGAGGTTAAGAGTCAGCACTGCTCTTCCAGAGGACCCAAGTTCAATTCCGAGCACTCACACCCAGTGACTTATGACCACCCATAACTGTAGATCCGGTGAGATTCAACACCTCTGACCTCTTGGGGCACCCACACAGAGACATACACATATATAGGTAATTTAAGATAAAATAAATCTTTTTAAATTAAAGCCGCAGGACATACCTGAGCAGTGAGGGCTGGACGCTCTGAAATCCAGTGAGAATAACAGATCACTTTACATGCTCCGTTGCTGCTTGCACTGAGCCAGCTCCATCCCTGAGCCTGACTTCCACCTCTCTGTAGCTCTCAGATATCCCAGGAGGTAGGATAGCCTCTGCTCTGACTGCAGCCTGGAAAGAGGGTAGAGCTGGGACTTGAAGACCAACACTGCCAATGCCCTAGTTCCTCTCTGTGTAGGCCCAGCTCCTGAGATTCCCTGGGCAGGCACTGGCTTCATCCAGATCTGGGACTACTGCAGGCAGGGCAGAATGGAAAAGACAGAAAAAGGCCTGGCTGTCGTGAGGCTGGGAACCTGAGCCTGCTGTTGCAGAAGTCCATCCCCTGAGGCCCAGAGAGTAATAAAAAATTAACAATGAAGAGTGGCTTTTCCTATAAGGGTTGGGATCTTCCCTGCTTCCTGTAGCCTTTCCTTTTAAATATGAGATGTGGGAGAAATGGAGGCATCTGAAGTTTCTATCCTGTAGCTAAACCATTGCTTTGCTTTTATCAGTCGAAGGACTGCGTGCATGGAGCCGGCTCAAAGGATCTTCGTTACTGTTAGGAGTAACTACTATGTTTCAATGAAACACAGTTTCCTGCTAAAACAGAAACGTTGGCACAGAGTCAAAGGTTCGATGTTACCTTTATGACCATGCGTGTGACAAACCTGAGTTGTACCTAAGTCACAAGTGTGTCTGCCCTGCAGAAAACACTGATCATCAGGGTGACAGGTTGGAAAGGCCAGCCAAATGAGAAGGTGGTAGATGTGAGGGCCACTGTCTTAGTCAGGGGTTCTACTCCTGCGCAAACACCATGACCAAGAGGCAAGTTGGGGAGGAAAGGGTTTATTCAGCTTACACTTCCGTGCTGCTGCTTCACCAAAGGAAGTCAGGACTGGAACTCAAGCAGGTCAAGGAGCAGGAGCTGATGCAGAGGCCATGGAGGGATGTTACTTACTGGCTTGCTTCTCCTGGCTTGCTCAGCCTGCTTTCTTATAGAGCCCAAGACTACCAGCCCACAGATGGTACCACCCACAAGGGGCCCTCCCCCCTTGATCACTAATTGAGAAAATGCCTTACCACTGGATCTCATGGAGGCGTTTTCTCAACTGAAACTCCTTCCTCTGTGATAACTCCAGCTTGTGTCAAGTTGACACAAAACCAGCCAGTACAACTACCATCCCAGAACATGACAGCAGGGACATGACAGAACATGATAGCCCAATGAGGCCCCTTGTTAGTGTGAATATTTTTGAGGGCTGGGTCAAGAACACAGAATAAGAGCTGCTTCTCATAGCCACCGAGGGAAGAGAATTCTTCAAGTCAGTGCAATTTCTCTCATTTGCAGTGAAAGATACTTGGTCTTCAGGACACAGGTCAGAATTCCAAGAATTCCCTGAGGAGACAGAGATGGTACTGGAGAAATAGCTGCATGGTTAAAAGCACTTACTGCTCCTGCAGAGGACCCAGGTTCTGTTCCCAGTAACTCTTGGCTGTCTGTAACTCCAGTTCCAGGGCACTAGGTGCCTCTTCTGACCTCCATGGGCCCCTGCACATACATGCATTGTACACATATATACACATGCAAAAGATAAAATGAGTATTTTTTAAAAAAAAGAAAGCAGAGGTCTTGAGTAGGCAGAGGCAAAAAAGGAACTCAGTCACAGTGGTCTGGTCAGGAAGTATGGACTCAGGCTAGAGAGACGGCAGTTAAGAGCATGTACTTGTACTGGCACTGCCCTTTCTAAGAACTTCAGTTCTGTGCCCAGCACCCATATCAGACAGCTCACAACCACCTGTAACTCCAAACCAGGCAAGTTAGAATCCGCAGGCTGCACTGGCCTGCACATGCCACTACAAGTAATACAAATAAATCTCTTTTTTTTTTTTTTTTTTTTTTTTTTTTGAGGAAAGGAGTGTGGCCTCTCCTGGGAACACTAGGGAGCTATTGAAAGATTTGCATCGTAATCAGAACCCACCCTGCCCGTCCCCACAAACACCAGTCATCGGAGACAGGAACTGAATCATTAAGTTGTGCTATATTCAGAGGTCCCGGGATCTGAGATGGAAGTGGGTTAACACACTGAAGACCCTTTCTCTCCTTCCAGCCAGCAGCCTTATAGGGGTGGTGGAAACAAAGATAGTGAGCCAATCTGGAGCTCAGTCTTGCCCTCTGTCAGGTGGTCAGTCACAGCTCTGAGTCTTCTATTACATCTCTTGGGCCAGTCCTCATTCTCTGGGTATCTGGGCTCAGGTTCTTCTTAGATCCACCTGGGCCAGAGAGCCAACTTGGAACCAGCAGGCCTTACCAGTTGCCCTGCCAAGCAGTGCATAGCATGTGTGTGCAGACTCCTTTCTGCAGTGTGAAGTGCAAGCACCCACCCCCAGTCAGGATGGGATCTGGCTTTAGAAGGATCGTTCCTATGGTGAGTGAAGGCAGAGACCAAGAGAAACTCCATAAGTGTCTAGAAAGATGATGTAACCCAAAAGGAGGCCGGAGGACAGAATGAAGGGCAAGGTGGGTGAAATGGTCAGGACGTCGGGGATGACCTGGCTTTGGTCCTGGTTTGGGGCACTTCTCATAGGGATGCGAAGCAGCCAGCACAGAGCATGAAGCCGGTAGAATCACTTAGTGAGTAGAGATGCTGTGTCTCCTCAAGGAAGCCCTGCGGAAAGGCCAGCCCTAACTACTGCAGGTGACCCACCGAAAGACCCCAGCAGTTAGAGCCATCTGTTTGTGCTGGGTAAGAACTGACCAGGATAGGGGGGCAGAGAGTTGAAGATACTCATAGCAAGGCAGAAGCGCTGGGCTGGCTCCAAGGGCCAGCCAGAAGGGCATTGGGTCTGCATGGCTAAACTAAAGGTAATACGTAGGGACCTTGTATTTGGTGAGTCAGCCAGAGAACCGGAATGTCTTAGCACAAATCCTGGCTTGTATAGCCACTGTAATGTCTGCATGCCTCAGTTTCCTCCACTGGGCAGTGGGGGGATGTGACCCCTGCACAAGGCCTACTGTGTCAAGATAGACTCAGTAAGTGTGTATGAGCTACATTGCCTTTGGTCTGAGAGGTAAGAACAGGGCTGGCTCCTTGGTCACTGATGCTGGGAGAGAAGGGGGACCTGAAGTCCAGTGGCAAGGGGACAGCTGCCCTTCTTCACCACTTCTACCAGGCAGAGGGACTCTGGGCCTGCAAAGGAGCATGGCAGTGGGTAGACTCCCTTCACAGACGTGCCTCTCACACCCTGGGGTTTCTGAGCTCTACCTGGAGGTGTGTCTGCTGTGGAGAAGGATAGCTTTTTTTTTTTTTTTTTTTTTAATACTCTTTATGAGTCTGGGAGTGTGAGTGTGAGTGTGCAGGAGGTCACAGTATAATCTCAGCTGTCAGGCCTCACTTCCCCCTTGTCTGAGGCAGGGTCTCTTCTTTGCTGCTGTGTACACCAGTCCAGCTGGCTCCCAAGAATGCTCAGTCTCCACCACCCATCTCTCTGTACAAGATGCTAGTACTGCCATGCCCAACTTTTTGTTAGTTTATTTGTTTGTTTATTTGTTGGTTTGTTTTTCAAGACATAGTTTCTCTGTGTAGCCCTGGCTGTCCTGGAACTCACTCTGCAGACCAGGCTGTCCTCAAACTCAGAGATCCACCTGCCTCTGCCTCCTGAGTGCTGGGATTACAGGTGTGTGTCACCAAGCCCCAGAGACACATCAAATTTTTAAGTGGATTCTGGGGATCAGAACTCAGGTCAGCCCACATGCTCTGACAGAGCTGTTGCCCCACTGAGCCATTTCACCAGCCCAAGGGCTGCTTGTAAGCACAAGTCAGCTTTGAGCATCTCCTGTGATGAGCTACAGTAATGCATCTGCCCTCCATGGGTGCTGTCCTCCATTTTGACTCTTGGGTCACTCATGAGGAATGAGTAGGTCACTCGGCTTCCCTGTCCTCTCACCCGAGTTCACCCTTCCTTCTTTAACTCACTCTCTTTTTCTGTTCTAGACCCTCATTTTCTTAACAATAAAGAAATGTCTGACGTGACCTTCCTGGTAGAGGGAAGACCCTTCTATGCTCACAAAGTGCTGTTGTTCACAGCCTCTCCCAGGTATGTACCTTTGGCTTTGCTGCGGCTGGAGCATGTCTGTGACTGTTCCCATTACTGTTCTTTTCCTTTTCAGGATAAAATCTCGTGTAACTCGGGATGTCCTGGAATTCACTGAATAGCAAGGATGACTGACCTGCCTCCACCTCCCTAGTACTGAGATTGCTGATATGCACCAGTATGCCTGATTTATTTGGTACTATGGATTGTACCCAAGGCCTCATGAATGCCAGGCCCCACTGTACCAACTGAGCGTCATCCCTAACCACTACCACTGCTTTTTGAAGTTCGGTGTTGTGGTATTGTCACTGGGCTAGCAGAACACTTTCTCAAACTCAAAGATCTCAGAGTACAGGGTACCTCTTTATGCAACCTAGGCGCCCTCTTGTCTTGGCAGAGCTCTGCATCAGCGGTAAAAGTGTGTGAGCAGATACCCTTGGCAGTTGACAATTTGAGACTCCTTCCATGACAGCCTCCAGAGGCCCATTCTCCAAATGTTAGAAAACAGGTTTGCTACAAGCCTCCAAAATAGAAGGGCACTGACCTTGCATTTCCCTAATTGTGCAGTTAGCAGGTGAGAATCTCATGCAGAAGAAACGAGCTGGGAGGCGCCACAGTGGTATAGTGTCATATGAAGCTCTGAGTTCTATCTCCAGGGGAAGGGCGGAAGGGACGGGAAGTTGCATCCTCTCTCCTGGCCCTCTGGGTGGCATCTCTTATGATTGGGTCTCAGTGCGTCAGGAACATGTACAGGGAGCACAGGGCGTGGCAGAGCAGAAGACTGTGCTGGTGTGATGGAGAGATGGGCTGACACACCTGACAGACAGGAAGGGAGCAGAGGGTGCCCACATAGGGTGAGGATTCTGGCAATGCAGATACAGAAGCCCCTCTTGGAATGTGCTCAGGGAATGGTCACACATAAGCATCTGTCTCCTGGGTACTCCCAAAGCAAACAAACCCAGGCATCTGCTTTGCAGTCACAAGAAAATGAAATTTCCACATGGGTTTTTGATTGGTGCCACCAGACAAGCAGTTTCTCTGTGTCCAATGCTTTAGTTTTCTTCATGGTAACCGTGGCCCTGGAGGTTTTAGTCCTGAGGGAAGCTGCAGGGGGGGAAATGCAGCTGCCTTATTTATCTGCTGTTCTTCAGATCTGTTATCATCCTGAAGGAGAAAGAATCTAAAGAAAACAAAAGAGACAACTTGGCCTATTCTCTTTAAAACCTCATTCTCTGCATGAGTCTCTAAATCAGTGTGTCCCGCTTACAGGGTCCCTATAGTCAAGAGACTTGCATTGAAACACCAAGATCACCCATGGGAGCCCCTTCCCAAGTCAGCAAGTGTACTGGCTGGTTTTGTGTGTTGACTCCATCAGAGAGAAAGGAGCCTTTGCTGAGGAAATGCCTCCATGAGATCCAGTTTAAGGCATTTTCTCAATTAGTATCAATTGTGGAGGACCCAGACCATGGTGGGTGGTGCCATCCCTGGGCTGGTAGTCCTGGGCTCTATAAGAAAGCAAGCTGAGCAAGCCATGGGAAGCAAGCCAGTAAGCAGCACCCCTCCATGGCCTCTGCATTGGCTCCTGCCTCCAGGTTCCTGCCTTGTTTGAGTTCCTGTCCTGACTTCCTTTGGTGATGAACATTAATATGGAAGTGTAAGCTGAATAAACCCTTTCCTCCCCAACTTGCTTTTGGGGCGTGGTGTTTTCACCACAGCAATAGAGACCCCAACTAAGACAGCAAGTCTGGGTTTAATGCCCTTGGGGGCTTCGTGTCTAAGCTCCTCCTCCTCTGGAGTAAAGCTTTAACAATAGAAAGGCCTGGCCCTGACAACACCTGGGCACCAGACAAGAGGGAAGCCAGGGCAGGCACTCAGAATAGGCAGACACCTGCGGAGGCAACCGGGTAAGTGCTGGGAAGGGATGGGGTTTTAAAGAGCATCCATTCCTTCCCAGAGCCCTTTGGAAAAGAATGAGTTCTAGGCATGGTCTATAGCTTTGAAGGAAGATGTTGACAGCTATAATCCAGCTGTGTTTTAGAACAGGATCAAGACTTCTGTCATAAGGAGAGTCGATTTGGGTGAGCCGCGGGGGCATGGATGAGTCTTTTGATTTCTCTCTGTGTTGTTCAGGTTCAAGGCCCTCCTCTCCAGCAAGCCAACAAATGACAACACCTGCATAGAGATTGGCTACGTGAAGTACCCCATTTTTCAGGTGAGCCCTGAGGGAGCCTTCAGCCCTTAGCTGCTCCTAACACCTGGGACACCCCTGACTGAGCTGCTGGCACCTGCACTTCAGGGTCTCTTATTCCACCCCTCCCATGCCATCCTTCAGCCCTGTAGCAATCACTGAAGCCCAGTGCCTGCTACCAATCTTGGGCTAGGGGAAGGGAGCCTAAGGGTAAAGGACACACTCTCTCAAAGACTCATAAGTCTTGAGGGAGTATCTCCAAACACTAGTGAGATACAGTATGCCACGGGGTGTGTGAAAAAGAGGATGCCTTTTTTAGAGAAATGTCCTGTAACAGCTCAGACTCAGGATGTTGGGGCAGGGTTGGAAATGGAGAGTCGAAGGCCAAGCCAAAGCTGGGAGACTCAGAATGAGGCTTTGGGCTCAAGAAGGAGGCTAGAAAATTCCAGACAAGGAGAAGAATGCATGTAAAGGACTTAAATGATGTGTCCAGCCATGTTAGAAAAAGCAGGATCTGTGCCCAGCCTATCTGGTGGCCCAGCTCAAGGACTCCATTCTGAGATGGTCTTTCTATAGTAAAACTCATACCAAAACAAATCCTGTTCCCTCTGCCTCTACAACACACTGGCATTCAGAATTCACACTTTTGGCAAAGGCTTCTGATGCTGCTGGGCTGGGGTTCCAAACCTAAACGCTAATGCTGTCCCTGTGTCCTTTGATCCTTCCAACTCCCCTGCCAAGAGCTCAAGTTCCCAAGGCTGCCCCCTAGGAGAGCAGAGATTCCAACTCAACCCAGTCCTATTGTTTTCTCACATCCTAGGGAACACGAGTCAGCTCAGGAGTCACCTAACCCTACATAAAGAATCTTATGGCCTGTTAAAGGGGGGGGTCCTGAGCTGAAGGCAGGAAAAAGAGCACACACGAACATGTGCATACACACGCACACACCAAGAAGTATCCCGTGACTGGTAAGCCTGGCCCTCATGGGGAAGGCTCCAGTAATAAGAACCTGGCTCAAGGAGACACTCATGTTTGTCCAGTGGACTTGTCTTCATAGTCCTGTATGGGAAAGGCTGGCCTCAGAGGGATCCCCAGGCCTATAATTGCTTCCAATGGGGACAGTTTGCTGGCCACATTAGCTGCAAGTTCCTGTAATGGAAAAGGAGATTTATCAGGCCCTGGGGACTTGTCTGTGTCCCTAGCCATTCCCCCATAAAAGAAGGTAACATTCATTTGTGGCTTGAAATAGGCCAAAGAAGACTGAATCCAACCCAAAATGAGGCTCCCAGAAGCCTGTGAGAGTTACATGCTTCTGGCATGAAAATTTTGGCAGAAGAGTTTTTAGTAATTGATACTGCACTGTGTTTCCTCTCTCCAGACTATTTGACATCGTGTGTGTACAAAAGCCAGCCCCACTGAGGCCACACCTGGAGAGCTAGGCCTCTATCAGGCTGCAAAAGTCCCTGCCTCATATAGGTTGGTAGCCGCCAAGAAAAACAGTTCCATGTGCTGGCCCTTTGGCCTAATAAGGCCTTGTTGCCCCCACTTAGAGAAAATGCTTACACTGGCAGAGTCTTACACTGGCAGGGTCTGGGATGGTCCAATTTAAGTTCCATTAACCCAGAGTCTTCCTCTGCCAAGGCTGCAATTTCAGCCCGTGGTTCAACCTTGAACAAATGAGTCAATGCGTGTGACTGATATGAAAGTGCTTTATAAATGGGGAGCCCGTGTTGGGGGGTGAACTTTAAAGTGGTGCTTCTTGTTATTATTGGTTTGGCCTTTATAAGGAAGGTGCTAGAGGAATCAATTGATTTTAATAAAGCCAATAGCCCAGTGTCGACTGACGGTATTCCCACACTTATAAGCTCTGCTCCCCAAGGTGGGAGGGGGAGGGGAACAGTGCAATGTTATTTCCCAAGGCCTAGACAATGTCACCACCTCTCTATCAGACAGCTGGACACAGAAACCCCAAGTCAGTCTAAGGGAGACTCAGACATGGGAGACTTGTTATATCTAACATGTTCACTTGAGGAGGGCATGGTAAGGTGTGGCTGCAGTCCTAGCACTTGGAAGTCCAGGCAGGAGGATTGTCATGAGTTCCAGGCCAGCCTGAGAATACCAAGTGAGACCCTTTATCCAAATGATGATGACAATGACCATGTGTCTGTGTGCCAGGCACTATGCTAGGCACAGAATTGCAGTGAGTGAGAGATGCTGTGCTCTCAGATGACTGCAAAGAACACTTCAATTGTAGACAAGCTCCTGCCTGAAACAAAACCGTGTGGGAAGGAGACCCAAATTTCCTAGCCCAGAGAGCTCTGAGCTGGACCCAAAGAAGGGCCAGCTTCCACTGGTAAAGAAGAGAGCACATCCAGGCTGAGGGAGCTGAAGGACATGGCCAGGTTCTGATAGAGGCAAGAGAGAGGACAGTGCACATAAAAGACAGGCACCAGGCTGAATGTGGTGACACCCACTTGTAATCCCAGCACTCAGGAAGTAGAGATACAGGGAATGTGAGTGAGAGGCTAGCCTGGGCTACACAGCAAGTAGTTTGTTACATAGTGAAATCTGTCCCAAAACAAGCAAGCAAGCAAACACACAAACAAACCAAATTCTATTAAGGTTCTGCTTTACTGAAATGTGCAAATTGGGTAATTCCACAGTCTGTCCCAACTAGCAGTGGGGAAACAGAGCTATCTGCCACACACACGTGCACCACACACACATTTGGATATACCAAGGCACATTTGAAAAAATTTTTCCAAAATTCTATTATGGTGGTGTTTGTGCACCACAGTGTGATCCCAACACAGGCTGTGACCAGTCTGCAGATTTTGCCAACCCAGTTGCCAAGGCTCCAGGCAGGTAAAGCCAGTCATGCGGAAGGCAGTGGAAAGTGGAGAGACTGTGTATGCACCTCGTGCAAAAGAACCTTTGGTTGTCAAGTGAAGCATATACTAAATTCAGATACATCCATGGTAGTCAGTCACTTAGGGAACACCCATTTGTAAAACTCTGTAATTTGGGACACTCTTCAGACACTGGAAGCCACATGACAAGGGACAGCCTTGCTCGGACAAGCACCACCAGTGACTTTCCAAACCCTGAACCCCTTATGGCTTCCTCTGGAGTCTTGTCAGCTTGTTATAAGGAACTTGGCCCCCAGAGTGGCCTTCTGGGACTTCAGAGGGCTCTCTAAGTTGTGTCACCTGTACTGCCTGACTGGATGAGAGGTAGACTGGCACCCACTGGTTATTATCCTCAGGTGACTCACCCGTCACGAGGAGCCAAGCTCAGGTGGCTTCATCTGGTCCTGCGGATAGACGTGGAGGCAGGACCTAGAGCCATAGGGTCATGATTCCAGCCACCATCAGGGAAACCTATCCCAACATCCCCCAGTGGGTAGAGTGATGTCCGGGGGTGGTGTGACAGCTTCCAAAGGAACTGTGTCCGACTGAGGTCTTGCTCACTGTGTCTTATTCCTTCCAGTTGGTCATGCAGTATCTCTACTACGGTGGCCCAGAGTCACTTCTCATTAAAAACAACGAGATCATGGAGGTAAGGAGACCTCTGTGGTTTTAGCTCCCCCAACCTCCCTTCTCTCTAGCTTCAGATTGGTGGCCCAACCAGGCTCCGTGATCCTCCCTGACTCTGCGATCCTCCCAAACAAGGCAGCTGGAAGGCCTCCCCTTGGAGACTGGCTGCACCAGGGGCCCTGGGTGGAAACCAGTCTTAACTGGCTTGTGAGGGGCAAGTTCATGAGTTCAAGAAGAGTTGGGGGACCACCTGCACTGGCACACTTGGACCTCTACAGCACCTTCAGGAAGTCTCCTAGAGATCGTCTTCCCCCTTATGGTTGCTAAGAGAATTGCACCCATGAGAAGCATGGCTCTGTAGAGCCAGGAGCCATCCCTCACCTGCTCCTGCTGTTTCTCCTCCAATGCCTCCACCACTACACTTTCCCAGGCTTCTGCTCCCTCTGCACCTGACTCCCCATTGTATCCCCCCATCCAAAGCCAGAGCAGCGCTAATCCATTTTCCTAAATCAAAGACAGGCTGGGCATGGTGGCACACAGCTGAATCCCAGTACTCTCGGGGCAGAGGCAAGTGGATCTCTATGAGTTCCTGGCCAACAGGGGCTACGTAATGAGATACTTTAAAAAAAAAAAATTATTTAAATATTTTTTTTTAAATCTGGGAGTTTAGTGCCAGAGCCCTTCAGCTCAAACTCTGGGTTACATCAGGGCTCTGCCATGTCTAACCTGTGAGGCCTTGGGCAGTTTATTTGACCTAGCAAGCTTCTGTTTTCTCTCCTGGAAATGGCCATGCTCTGGATCTAAGAGGATTTTACAAACATTTGTTTTAGAAGATTCTTAGCCACCTTTGGCCAAGGAGAGAGCTGCAAGGAGGGCCCTGCAGTCATAAGTGCCCAGTTGTCTTATCTCTGTAATCTGCTTCCCCACCCTCACCCTCACCCGGAGAGACTTGTCTCTCTGGACCCCTCTTCTCCTCTTGTCCTCCACAGGACCAGGTGGCCTTTATAAACATTTTACATTCTTCTTTCTACATTTACTACTTATACTAGTTTGTTAAAGAGACTGTGATAAAGGGGCTGGATAAACAGGCAGGGGAGGGTCCACACAGCCAGCTCGGAACCCAAGTTCTGTGGAGTTGGAATGTGCTGCCTTCCCAGGACAGGGACATGTTCACCTGCCCAGCATCCCTCAGAGCCGATTCACTGAGAGATTTTATGTAGGTAAATGAATTCACATTTCAGTCACAGTCGGCCAGGATGGCTCACGTTGTAATTCCAGAATCTGGGAGGGATCTGAGGCCTACCTGGAATAAATAGCAAGCTCCAGGCCAGCCAGGACTACACAGAGAGGCTGTGTCTCGAAAAGGAAACACACACACACACACACACACACACACACACACACACACACACAGAGCTCAGGATAAACCCCACTTTGCCCACACACACACTTGGGGGACTATAGCTCCCCCTCTCCAGAGCCCACTTTCAGCACACTTCTGGGAGCCTCCCATGGCCCAGAGCTGACCTTGGTTGGGCTGGGTGTGGCAATGGTCCAGTGGGTAAAGAACCTGACCTCCTGGACTCTGTCAAGGGAGGCAGGACGGAAATAGCTTCTAGATAGGAAGTACCATAAGGAAGAAGAAGATGGGGGTTGGAGGGAGGTCTCTGAGGTGAGGTGGCAAAGAAAGCCCCTCTGAGGTATGACTTCAGAGTGGAGACCCAGAGAACACAGGCAGGGAGCCACAGTGATACCCACCTTGCTAATAGGTATCATGTCCCCTCCTCCTTGCTAGATGTGATTTGGGGCATTTGAGGTTCACCTGCTATAACAGGCATGTCAGTGATTCACTTTGCCACGCTCTGTCCCACAGTAAACTTACATAACTAGAGCCTGTCCCCCTGGTCTCACCTTATGCCTACAGTATACTCCAGCCATCTCTACTTCCTGACCCTCAGCCGGCACCCTGTGGGCTGCAGCTATATTCATTGCTTTTCTATCACTGTGTCAAAACACTCTGACTAAGGCAACTTGAAGAAGAGAAAGTTCATTTGGGCTTGCAGTCCCAGAGGGAGAAGAATTCATGTTACTGAAGTGGAGACTGTAGGTGGCAGCCATGATAGCTGGAGCAGCAGCCGAGAGCTCACATCTTACACCACAGACAGGAAGTAGAGAGCCACCTGGGAGTAGGGAAAGGCTTTCAGCTCTCAAAGCCTGCTTCCTGTGGTGTACATCCCCCAGCAAAGCCTCACCTTCTAAACTGTCCCCCAGACATTGTCATCAGCTGGGGACTACGTGTTCAAATGCTGGGACTATGGGGGACATTTCCCACTCACACCATCACAGTGGCTCACTCCGATAGTCTTGCTGGTCCATCCTCTTCCCCTTCTCTGCCTCTAACGGGCTCTTTTTGTGGATTCTAGCTTCTGTCTGCCGCTAAATTTTTCCAACTGGAGGCTCTGCAGCGACACTGTGAGATTATCTGTGCAAAAAGCATCAATACTGACAACTGTGTGGATATCTATAGCCACGCCAAGGTAAGTCTCCCCTTGACACCAAAGCTGGGCCTGTGCTCCCAAGACTGTCCTGTGTTATGTTGCTTGGGATTAAACTCTGGGCCTCAGCACACATTAGCCTGTTGTTTCTGCCACTCAGTCATGTCCCCAGCCTGTGGGGCTTTCTTTCCTGCCTCAGATCTTCCGTGTGACAATGGTGGTCTCTAAGAGTGTCATTCACTCTGCAGTGACAAGAACCACATCACAGACTCTGGACTGGGCCCTCAACTCTGCTTCCTAATCAGGTTCTAGCTGATGTCTCTACTACCAAGTGATCTTGAATAGAAGATTTTAGAATGGTGGGCCTCAATATGTGGTCTCCAATTCAGCAGCAGGAGCAAGGAATTAATCAAGAAATCACACCCCAGATCTATCAAACCAGAAACTCCAGAGGTGGGGGGTTGTTCCTAGGAAGTCACATCTATCAATCCAAAACTCTGGGTGGTGGGGGGTATTCTTGATTCCAGTGCAAGTTCAAGTGCATGATAATTATTTTTCTGTGGCTGATAAAACAAGACAACCAAGGCAACTTATAGAAGGAAGGGCTAATTTAGACTTTCAGTCCCGATGGATAAGAGTCTGACATGGTGGGGAGGCACAGCAGCAAGAGGCAGGCATGATGTCAGGGGCAGGAAGCTGAAAGCTCACATCTTCAAACAGTGAGCATAAAGCAAAGAAAATGGATTTGGACTGGTGTGAGGCTTTTAATCTCAGAGCCCGCCCCCAAAGTCATACTTCCTCCAGCAAGGCTATACCATCTAAACCGTTCCAAACAGTGCCACCAGCTGGGAACCAAGTGTTCCAATGCCCCAAACTATAGGGGGACACTTCTCATGCAAACTACCACTTTCCTTCCTGTCTCTGGGACTCTCTCTCTCTCTCTCTCTCTCTCTCTCTCACATGATATTCTGTTTAATGTGGATTATACCCAAATCTGGTTCCTTTTTTCTTTTTGATAGAGTCCCTTTCTAGCTGGTTTTGACCTCTCCTTCCTTCTGCTTTGACCCTGAAAACTAAAATTTTTACCTGTACCCCCAGCTAAACAGCATTTGTCTTCATCCTAAATGTTTTGCATAGCCGGGCAGTGGTGGCACACGCCTTTAATCCCAGCACTTGGGAGGCAGAGGCAGGCGGATTTCTGAGTTCGAGGCCAGCCTGGTCTACAGAGTGAGTTCCAGGACAGCCAGGGCTATACAGAGAAACCCTGTTTCAAAAAACAAACAAACAAACAAACAAACAAACAAACAAATGTTTTGCATAGTGGCATCACCCAGAGAGACCTTCTGTGCTCAGGAAGAGAACCAGTGTCTCTTCCTCCTCTCCTCCCTTAACCGTGGCCACTTGAATTACTCTAGAAAGCTGACCTCCATGGGTAGCTTTTCTGTGGCTTTTCACCTTGGCTGAGTCCTGTCCATATCCTAACAGTCCTTAGCATGTAGCAGCAGCAGCACATGCCCTGATTTAATAATGAAAACAGATGCCATGTGAGTCCCCGCAGGGAATACAGGCCAAGAACACCTGTGACTGGGGAGCGACCTCCCACAGTATACCCTTGTGGCCAGGGCCTCTGCTTTGACAGACATTAGCTTCCACTTCCAAGATCCCATCCTGGAGCAGTTCCAATTCCAACGTTTGCCATTTGTGTATTTGCATGTGGGAAAGGGCAGGGCCAGCTGCCTCCTGCCCTGTGTGTACACTACTTCCCTCAGCTATGGATGGTGCAGCCTCCACAGATGCTCCCCCAGCCACTGGGATTCTTGTACTGACAGATTGTGCTGTGGATTGACCATAGTGCATAGAAGCAGAGAAGCACTAGTTGCTTAGAGCCATAGGAAATACAGGCACTTAGAGTGAACAGCCAAGTTCCAAATGTTCACAGGGACCTCCACAGCATCACCACTGTGCTTCAGTGAAGCACTTGAGACTGCTCTGGCATTTAGACAGATGAGAAACTTCGCCCGTCCCTGCGTGAGTTAGCATCTCTTCTTCCCAGAAGCTGTCTCAGCTGCTCACTGTTGAGCCTTGGATGGCCCTTTCAGGTTGTCTGTGTTTGAAAAAGAGGACAAGCCGGTTCATCAGTATAGTAAATCTTGGTCACAGTACCAGTACTGTGACGGAAAGAACAGGGTCTTGGAACCCCAGGAATGTCCTCCTCTATGGTTCGTTGACCTGCATTTTCATTACTAGTACCGTACTCATCAGAATGTAATAAAGAAATCTGTAAGACATTGTAGGCCTCCTGGCTCACTCCTGTAATTACAACACTCTGGAGGCAGCGGGAGGAGGATCAGAAGGTTGAGACAATCCTCGGCCACATAGAAAGTTTGAATTCTGCCAAGTATGTGAGACCCCCATCTTAGGAAAGAAATTAGTAAGATGTGGTCTCTGCATTTGGAAAATGTAACAGGACAAAGGATAAGCAAACATGTTCTGTGAAGGGGCAGATAATTATTTGCGACTTTGCAGACAATATTGCAGGCTTAGGAGGAGAGATTATTTGTTCTAACGTTTTATTTTATTTGTCCCTACTTGATTCTACCTCTAGTGCAGAATCAGTCATACATAAGTGGAAAGCAAACAGTGTGGCTGTATTCTAATAAAACTTTATTTATAAAACAAATTGTAAGCTAAATTTAGCGGCGGGGTGGGGGTGAGGGGCTGTAGTCTCTAAACCTCTGTCTAAGAGATGAGGGGTGAAAGTTTCAGTCCCCTGCAGATCTGTAATTCGTTGTATGGAAATGATAAGCAGGTGCTGATATATAACCGCCATCCAGCTAATGTTAGCAGATACAATAAATATAAGTATGTTGTATTGCTTTTCATTTATACTAACTTGTGTGGCGTGACACTCATCTACAAAGAAAGCTCCAAGGGCCACTCTGAGCCTCAGTTTCCCTATCTGTAGAATGAGGTATTAGAGTAAATATTCTTTGGAGGTTTCTACCACACCTTAGATTATTTAGTTCCCAAATAAAAGACACAAAACATTTATATTTATAAGAAGCCTTAAAACACTACAGCTGGGCAGATATCAACCCTCTGTGCTAGTTTGTCTACTTCCCTGTCGGTAACCCCAAGATATCACCTGCCATGTTCCTACTCCAACAGGCTGGCCCTCATGATCCACCTACCCCATGGTGCCTTCCTCCTTCCTCCTCTCCCTCTCCTGTGGTCTCTCCTTAGACCCCAAGCCCTTGAACCAAAGCCCTGTCTACCTCTCTTCTGCCCAACTACAAGTTGTGGGCATCTTTATTAACCAATAGTTTTAAATTAAGGAGCAAGATTTTCACAACAAAAGCTGGCATTTGTGAGAGTTCACTGAGGCAAATAGACTATGGGATACATAATTAGCATTACAATACATAGCAATAGACCAACCCTCAACAAAGAGGCCCTATACTCCGACACCCAAGAGCAGGACTCCCGTTGAGGGGTGAGCTCAGTGCTAACACCTCTCCCAGCTAAAAAAAATTCTGAGCCTGTATGTGAAGGTATTCAACAGGACACCAATTCTCTGGCTGCTGCTTCAACTGCTCAGTTTCCTTGAAGGCCACAGAGTCTCTATTTATAGCTATGTCCTAAACAGTGGTCCTAGGCTACCTCACCCGTTCTAAAGTTCAAAAGAGCGATTGGATTTGCACAAGGCCAGAGGTAAAAGAAGGGACTTCAGCCCTTGGAGTGCGAGCCATAAAGCCACAGCCTGGGAATAGGAGGATGGGGTTGTTGATGAAGCACCAGGCTGCTGCAGCTGGGTGAATGTTCACCATTTTTATCTCAGTAACCACCTGCTTCCTTTCCCCTCCCCACACACAGTTCCTTGGGGTGACGGAACTCTCATCGTACTGTGAAGGCTACTTTCTTAAAAATATGATGGTCCTCATTGAAAATGAAGCATTCAAGCAGCTCCTGTACGACAAAAATGGCGAAGGGGCGGGCCAGGATGTGCTTCAGGACTTACAGAGGACGTTGGCCATTAGGATTCAGTCCATTCACCTGTCATCTTCCAAAGGTTCTGTGGTATGAGATGCCCCATGAGGCAACGCTTCCCAGGAGCAAGGTTTCTGGTTCCCTCCTGCACTGGCACCACAAAAACACACAAATTGTTCCTGGTGTCTGTCTGTGTACTGGGTCAAGGAGCTGCCTTCACTGCCTCAGCTACTCTCTGGTCAGTGAACTTGCTTCCGTGTGCTCCTGAGTGAAGAACCTTTCATGCGTCTGCAGGTTAGATTGTAGCAGAGGCTAGAACCTGCAGGCCAACTCACAGCAGCCAAGCCACCTCCAGTGCCCGGGAGCCATGGACACATGCTGCCGAGGACCATGATCTAACAGATGGACCAAGGCTTAAAGATCCCTCTGCTTCCTGGTTGACTGATGGAAAACTCAATACTGTGACCTTGAAAAGCATCACGTCACACACGAATGACCTTGGAGGCGGTGCTTGCTCAGGCATCAGCCATCGTGGCTAGTTGTTGATGCTGTTACCTGGCATGAGGAAATCACATGGCCGATTTTTAGGGGAACTTTTTAAAAATATTCATGTATAGCAAACACAGAGCAGTCTCGTAGATTCGAATAATATATTTCTAAAAGCTTAACAGTTTGTTTTCGACTGAATTGTGTTTAGGGAATCTGTGTTTGGGGCTCTCTCCATTTTTTAGACAGTGAGTTGCAGGTCCATGCCGTGTAAACTTGCATCTGACAAATTCCTGCTGACACTAGACAAGGTCACATGTTCCTGCCTTAGTGATTTGATCATGGTTCCACAGAAGAGGTGCACTGCCAATTATCTCTAATTATCTCAAATCCAATAGTTGACAATAACCTGCATGCTGATTGTGGTTTGGGGGGTGAGACTAGGGCACCCCCACATAACAAAACATGGCATTTGCATGGACCAAATCTGTACATCATGTTTGTGCTTTGGGTTTGTTTTTTTTTGTTTTGTTTTGTTTTGTTTTTTTGCCAAAGTAAGATATATATGTTCTCTCGCTTCTTGCTAAAAGCCCATTTGGTGAAACAAACATATCTGTTTCTTTTCCTGATCATGAATGACTCTGGGGATACTTTTGCAGAAACATGTTCATTTCTGATACTGAATGGGGGTGGGGGAGCACGTCAGAGAATCTACTATTAATCTCAGAGCTTTATCTGTATTCTCAGAAGATGTTCATAGTTTGTTACTAGCCAGAGAGTATGACTATGTTAGATTATTTTTAAAGATAAAAAGTGTAAGATAGACTTGACACTTTCTAGATTCTGAGAGTGTGCAGTCTACAGTTATCTATGATGTTTATATTGACAGGGTTATGTTTACTCTGCCATATAATATATATACATAGATGTATATATATGCAAAAGAGATTGGTAAAGTGCCACAATACTCCAAATAATTCTTGAGTTGCGGCCTTTTTTTTTCTTGTTATTTTTAATCCTAGCTACACTAAGGTAAAAGCTAGGAGAATGGCTTTTGTCTTTTGGGATGGCCAAGTTTTGTTGATAACCTCATTTCCTAGCATGATTTTGGAAAGTTGCGCCAAACCCTAGCGTCTAAAGGAACTTGTATTCTTTGCTTGTTGTCCTACTCCCTCAACACCTGTCAAGGACCCATGTCAAGTCTTGTCTCATGGGTGTGGTGCACAAGGTACCCAGTTTGAGTCTGTCTGCAGCATCAATTCCTTTGTGATGCAGGTCCCTGAGGCCTCTCTCTTCCAAGTAGTCATCCATGAGCCTACCCAGCCCTACCATCAAACGAGGATGGGAGCAACTGCCTGAGGTGACAACCAAGTCACAGACACGCAAGGCTGCCATGTGTCTCTTGCCTTCAGGGATGCTGCTCTCTGACCTAGCTGGTTCTCTGTGGATGTCTAATGCTCTCTGGACCTCCAGGTGTTGATCTGTACATTGGTAGCTCCCACCTAGACGTCTGTTCAGTTTGCTGTGCTTTCTCTGCCATTAAAGAGATTGTTTCCCACAGTTTGCATTCTCTTCATGGTACTCAGGAGCGCTTCCTCCCTTGGCTCACACCTGGGCTCTTCCCTCAGCGAAGAGAGTGGAATGTGACTGAAGAAACTGTGGGGGATAGGAATGGTACCACAGAGAGGACAGAGAGGGTGGGGTCCGTGCTGAGCAGGGTGGAAGGGACTGCACACACCTCTGAGTGACTCTCCAGGTTTCCTTTCCGTAGGTACCTCCACCCTGGCCACTGCCGTGGTACCTCTTGTCTACAGCAGAAACCTTGCCTGTGGGAGCCAAGTTCTGGCTGTCCTCAGTGTACTGTGGTGACCCTTGGGGGAACAGAGGATAAGAAAATAACAAGTCTCAGGCCATCAAGATGGGTCAGGGGCTAGCCCACGATGGTGGTACATTCCAGCACTTGGGAAACAGAGGCAGGTGGGTCTCTGAATTTGAGGCCAAGTCTACATAGTGAATTCTAGGACAGCTGAAACTGCATCATACAGAGACCTATCTTTAAAAAAAAAAAAAAATGGCTCCATGGTTGAATGTACTTACCGTGCAAGGCTAGAGACCTGAGTTTGATATCTGGACCAGGTATAAAGGTGGAAGGAGAGAACAGACTCCACAGTTGTTCTGACGTCCACACAAGTGTGATGGCACCGCATCTCACACTGTGCACACAGGCACACACACAATAAAACTTAGTTCTTTTTAAATTTGTCTTTAAAGGCAAATCTCTGAGTGTGGTGCATGCCTATAATCCCAGCATGCAGGAGGCAGAGGCAGGAGGATTGATAGAAGTTCAAAGCCAGCCTGATCTATGTAGTAAATTCTACAACAGTCAGGGATACATGGTGAGATGTCGTGAGGGTTACAATGGCTTTAATGAAACACAATGACCACAACAACTTGAGGAGGAAAGGGTGTATTTGGCTTGCACTTTACTTCTTCATTGAGGAAGTCAGGACAGGATCTGAAGCAGGTCAGGGACCTGGAGGCAGGAGCTGATGCAGAGGCCATGGAGGGATGCTGCTTACTGACTTGCTCCTCATGGTTTGCTCAGCCTGTTTTCTTATAGAACCAGGACCACCAACCCAGGAATTGTACCACTCACGATGGGCTGAGTCTTCCCCTATCAGGCAATAATTAAGACATTACCCTACAGGCTTGCATACAGCTTGATCTTATGGAGGTATGTTTTTGTTTTGTTTTGTTTGTTTTTTGAGACAGGGTTTCTCTGTGTAGACCAGGTTGGCCTTGAACTCAGAGATCCACCTGCCTTTGCCTCCCAAGTGCTGGGATTAAAGGCGTGCGCCACCACTGCCCGGCAGGAGGCATTTTCTTAATTGAGGTTCCCTCCTTTCAGATAACTCTAGATCGTGTCAAGTGGACATAAAACTAACCAGGACAGATGCTTGTAGTGTGGGTGGGGTCCCATGCCCACTGCCCCTCCCCCCAGGACTCGGCTGCTCTCTGCTGCTTGGGGAGGCAGGACACTGGAAACTTGACTGTGCTTACCCCAAGCTGCCGAGTATTGGGCCATAGGGAAACCCCACGACACCACTCCAAGAGTGGGAAAGTGCAGTCTGAGGTGCAGGACAGCCCAAGCTGGCTCAGGGTTCCCCGGGCCTGCGAAGAGGCAGGGACCATGGAGTTCCCAGGCTCTTGGACATCTAGGCACCTCTGAAAGTCTTAGAAGAGCTAAGAACAGAACCTGGGCCTGTGGGGGGTGGGAGGGGAAGAGGTGGGCTCTGGCTGGCCCCACGGGGAGAGTCCTTGGCTTGATGGGCAGCAGCAGGCTTGGGCTTGGTGTCAGTCATGGCTGGGAGTGCAGAGAGGTCTTCTACGGGAGACTAGATGGCAGCTCTGTAGGTGAAGGCCTTCTCCATGGTTCCCCATAGCCAATCCCGATGAAAAGAGGCAGTCTATGGTTTTAAGACATTTATTGTCATGGCAGAAAGTGGATGAGTAAAACCATACCCCACTTCTCAGGGTGGGCCTGAGGTTAAATACCTTTTGCAGGAAGGAGTGTCTAAGAAGGAAAGCTTACTGGCCAAGCCCTCCAGGCCTCTATGTACCCCATTAGCATGGAGATCTATCTTGAGCCTACATGACCACAGGTCATGCCCTTTTCTACATGTGAGGGGCTTGGGGCGTTGCTCTTACATGACTGATGGCCACAAATATATGGGGGGCTCTGGCTAGTGACGGGCCTGGTGCCCAGGAGCAGGGTCCCTTCAGAGTCTCCGGAGCTTCTAGCCTTAGCTCAACAGAGGACTAGGCGACCTCTCTCGATCCACTGCCCCACAGATGCTTTCTTGAAAAAGAGAAGAAGCAAGAGGAAAGGGGGATAGGAATGGTTCCCCTTCCAAGACCAGCATGAGTTGATGCCACTTAACAGGGAATGAGAAAGTAGAGGACAAACAATTC
Source organism: Uromys caudimaculatus (assembly GCA_028551405.1). NCBI lineage: Eukaryota > Metazoa > Chordata > Mammalia > Rodentia > Muridae > Uromys > Uromys caudimaculatus. Next base: position 97,723,879 of record CM052707.1, read on the forward strand.
TCTTCTTGGGTGTCATCATCTCTGAAGTCAAGCCAAGTCCGCAGTTGGAGGGTTCTGCTGCTTAGCCTGGTCCAGCCCAGGCCCCCATGGATCTGGTATCCCTTGGTAACCCACAGGGCTGCACCGTGGACAGTCTTTTCTTGTGGCTGTGACAATTCCTGACAAGAAGGATTTTAAAAGAGGAAAGGTTTATTCTGGCTCACAGTTTGAAGGGATCATTCCATCATGGAGGGGAAGACATGGCAACAGGAGGCCAGCTGGTCACATTGCATCTACAGTCTAGAAGCAGATAGCCAACAGGGAAGTGGGACTGGGCTGTAAAACTTCAAGGCCCACCCCAAGTCACCCGCTTCACCCACTGTGGCTCCCACATCTTATACGTTCGGCCTTCCCAATTAATACAAGCAGCTGGAAACCAATGGTTCAAACACGAGCATATGGGGGCCATTTGACTCAAACCACGACATTCTCCATAGCAAGAAGAGGCCAGCCTGCTTTGGCAGGCCCTTTGGAGCAGTCTGGGAAAGAGCTGGTCTCATCTTCTGAGACGATGGCTCACTCTGCTCAGTAATCTCCGTAGAGGAGAGGGAACACAGTCAAGCGAGTCAGGTCAGGACAAAAGGTCCATCATTTCTAACATGCTTCTCTTTCTGCATAGTCTCAGGAGAGTGAGCTCAAGTCGTTCCTTTTAGCAAAATAAAGTGAGTTTTGTAGCAACCATCATTTTTTAGTGTAATAGGTGGCTTGCCACTAGTTGAGGCATATCCAGGGCCCTCAGCATCTGAGGGACAGGTGAGGTGGCCCCTCCACCCCTCCCTCAGCAAAATTAAAATGAAGGCCCCAATTTCAGCTTCTGGGCCTACTCCCAAGGTAATTGAGCTTAGATATGCTATCCCAGAATATGATTCATCTTCCTTGAAGAAGCCAACCCCTTTATGGAAACCAGGTGTGGGTACCTACCACTGACTAAACTAGGAAACGCACAAGGGCGGAGTTGGATGGAGGACCCTGGAATTCCATGACACAGTTCACTCCTCATTCTGAGTCTTTATGGGTCTCACATTGACTTTTTTCATGTAAAGCCCAGGACAGAAATGTCACTCCAGCCATGAAGGAAGACCTTGTATTGCATACAAGATTTAGCTAGGGCTTCTATTGCTGTGACAAAACACCATGATCAAAAAGGAAGTTCAGAAGGAAAGGGTTTATCAGTTTATACTTCCACATTGCTGTTCATCACTAAAGGAAGTTAGGACAGAAACTCAAACAGAGCAGGAACCTGGAGGCAGGAGCTGATGCAGAGGCCAGGGAGGGTGCTGCTTACTGGCTTGCTTCCCCTGGTTTGTTCAGCCTGCTTTCTTATAGAACCCAGGACCACCAGCCCAGGAATGGCACCACCTACCATGGGCTGGGCCCTCCCCACTTGATCACTAATTGAGAAAATGCCTTAGAGCTGGATCTCATGGAGGCATCTCCTCAGCTGAGGCTCCTTCCTCTCTGATGACTCCAGCTTGTGTCAAGTTGACATAAAATCAGCCAGTACAGGACATGTGTGGACAAAGGGGTCTGTGGATAGCTCTCCTAACAACCTAGGATCTGCTTTTGGAATCCAACACTCGCCTCTCTCTGCCCACCTCGAGTCACAGATAAAGGCTGCAGGAATGTTGCCCCCCACCACATCTCATGCCCTCTCTGACCAGTGCCCCATCTACCAGAGACCCTCCAAGGCAGGCAGTCCTTTTCCTCAGTCTCTCTCAGGAACACATGCTTCTTACCATCCTGGTTCTGCCCCTGACTAATTCTGAAACCCTGGGGAAATTATCAGTGTGTTTAGTTTACATTTTCCTCTTTGGAAAATTTAGGTTTCAAGGATGTAGCTCATTTGGCAGGATGCTTGTCTAACATACACAAAGCCCTGAGTTCAGTTCCCAGCTACCGTATAAACCAGGTGCAATGATACACACCTGTTTTCTTAGTTACAGCCTCATTGCTATGAGGAGACATCATGACCAAAGCAATTCTTTTTTTTTTTTTTTTTTTTTTTGGTTTTTTGGTTTTTTGAGACAGGGTTTCTCTGTGTAGCCCTGGCTGTCCTGGAACTCACTCTGTAGACCAGGCTGGCCTCGAACTCAGAAATCCACCTGCCTCTGCCTCCCAAGTGCTGGGATTAAAGGCGTGCACCACCACTGCCTGGCATGACCATAGCAATTCTTAAAAAGGAAAAGATTTAGTCAGGGCAGGCTCAGAGTTCAGAGGATTTGTGCATTATCATCATGGTGGGAAGCATGGCGGCGCATAGGCGTGGTGGCGCACAGGCATGGTGCTGGAGCTGAGAGTTCTACATCTGAATCCACCAGCAGCAAGAAGAGTCAGCCCCTGGGCTGCACTTAAGCTTCTGAAACTCAAAACCCACCTCCAGTGACACACTTCCTCCAACAAGGCCACGCCTCCTAATAGTGCCGCTCCACATGGGCCTATGGGGGCATTTCCATTTAAACCATCACAGCTATCAGCAGCAGCACTTGGGAGTGTGGAAGCTGAAGGATCAGGAATTCAATGTCATCCTTGGCTACCAGTAAGAGAGGCCAACCTGGGCTGCATGAGACATGGTCTTGGGAATAAAAAAGAAAGGTAAAAGAGAGACAATTGAAAAGAGAAAGAAAATATAGGTTTCACTATAATTAGCTGCCAGGGTTAGAATGAAGGTATATGCTCTATGGGTCCCCCACTGCTAACAGCAGGAAGATGGCATTCCTAAGCCTCTAAAACCAAGCAGAGGGAAGAATGAGTTGACAATTTGTACAAGAAAAAGAACATTTAATACCTTTGCCCCTTGTTTCTAGAACTTCCTACAAAACCAATTCCCATGATGCCTTGCAGTTTTACAGGATTTGCTGCTCATTTTAATGGATGTCGGGAACCCCTCCCCCCAAACCGAGTGTCTCATTTATAACTCTTCTTCCCAGCACATAGCTTCTTACAATCAGTCATCAATAACTGGTTAGGCCAACATAAGCAAGTCCGTTTCCTTCCCTGTAAATATGGTATTTTCTGAAATTGTTTCAGGGATTCATTCTTCCAAGTTTAGTCAAGAAGGTAAGGATTATATTTGTGACTCCCACTGTGTTTACCTAAAATTCCAGGCTCCACAAAAGACTAAAAAAGGCCTTAACCCACCAGAGTCATCTGTCAGGCCAGCATTGGGAACCTTGGCTCTATGGACAAGGAGAAGGTAGTCACAGCTCCTCAAATGAATCCAGATAACAGCTCCAGGAAAAAAATCTGGGAGCACTGTCACCATGGATTCAGTACCAGCCCCCATGTCCTTTGCTGCCGTTTGTTTGACGGCTCAGCCCCTACCCCTCCACTGAGAAACGGCCCAGATGCTACTCTATATCCATAAAAAACTTCTCTCCGACAAAATAAGCCAATTAAAACTGAACTGAAGTATTAAAGCTGAATTGAAGCATACAGGCAAGTCACCAATCTCACAGGAGGGGCTCAGTGAAGTCACCATGCAGACCTGGAGATGGGAGAGCAGAGAAAGGGAGAGAGCCTGTGAACGGAGGGGGGGGGGGGATCCAAAATGTCGACAGAAGAGCCTCTGGGGGAGAGGAAGCCCCCGGCCCCTGGGCCAGACAGTTCAGGGTAGAAGGAGGGGTGAGCCAGCCATGCCCTGTAACAGGTAGGGACTGAGGGATGCTGGGAGAGCCTGGAGGTTAGACCTTCTTTGGTATCACCTCAGCCAATCATCCCAGGGCTGAAACCCAGCTATGAGCTCTGGTCTTTCCCATTCAGCTGAGGCCCAGAGGCACGTGTCTCCGGACAGGACCTCCTCAGAAGCTGTTATTATGATCCCTGCTTCTTTTTTTTTTTTTTTTTTTTTTTTTTCTGCCCTCTTTAAAAATAACCCAGTAGATTTTGAACTTCCTGCTTAGGAAGAAGAAAATAGAACCTATACTCAGCAATCAAATTGCTCTTTAGTTCCCATCCCTGATGAGGCAGCCAGATAACAAGTGCCCCGCAGAAGGACACATCTCCAAGTTTAGATCGGAATAAGAAAAGACAATCTGTCTGCGTGAATAGGCAATTAAAAGAGATGCCCTGATGTTGATCATCTCCTCTGGCTGTTGCTTCTCAGATGTAACCTTCGGATGAGTTCTGAATTTTAATATCTTAAACCTCCAGGGTGAATGGGGAGCTGCAGAGAGGGGAGAATGGCGGGTGTCACCCTTGGTCTTGCTTCTTCAGTCAGCTGCTTGGGTGACCTTGGCCAGGCCCCCTTCACATCCTGGACCGACTTCCTTGGCTCTGAAACTAGGGTCCGCTGAGCTGGTGACCTGTGGGCCTAGACAAAGACACGTGCTCTCCCCTAACACATCCGTGCCTTTCAAAACCTGGCAATACCGTGTAAAGTAATAGAACATTCTGGACTGCATCGGTAATATGACGTCTTCATCAAACAGGCTCCCAGCAGAAAACCAAACAGGAACTTCAGAACCAGGTCCCAGATGTTTAATTCTGAAGGTTGTTCTCACCAGGTCACAGTCACACTGTGACCATCTTCTTTTCATCTTGCTGGCTTACCTCACGTTTTATTTACAGATTTACAAGAAGTGGCAAAAAGGTCCCCGTGTCCCCTTCCCCACAGCTTCCTCCAGGGATGGAAGTTAGGCAAATCTAATCCATGAAAACCAGGAAATGGGCATTGGTATGGTGTGTGTTTAGTTCTAGGGAGATTCATGTAAAGACTACCACAGTCGCCATGCCACCACTGCAAATATCTGCCTTTCTATATTAGATATATAGTACTCTGCCACTCTTTCTAATGTTAAGAACATATATTCTCAGTGTCACACAAAGAAGCACACAAACAGAGCCAAGTAGCTAAGCCAAGCCATGCCCTCCTGAGAAAAGGGTGCTTCTCGAGCTGAACAGTGCTAGCAAGCACACTGGGCCAAGACGCTCACTTGGTTTGTATTCTACAGAAGATGATGATTTTGTCCTTTCCCCTATCATCATTCAAGACTGTAGTTTTAAAAAGAATTGGCACAGAAGAAATGAAGAGAAGCAGACAGAAGTCAGCTGCCCCAGGCCATCAAGTCCTGGGGAATGCTTTGGGGTCTTTGCATAAAGTTTTCCCCGGTGGGGGAAGATTCATAGAACATTGGCTCTAGGTGACTTCACTGACTTTGATAGAAGAAAATTATTTTCCTCACATTAGCCAGCCTCACGTACCTTCCAAACCCTGGCAGGCACCTTCTCTCCAGCCTTCTATACATCCATTATTCAAGAATATTACATAAAGAGTCATACAGTGAGTACCAAATATGTGCTCCATCTTCTCTTCCTCTTCTTCCTCATCCCTCTCCTCTTCTTTTCTGTGGAACTCAGAATTGAACCAAGGGCCTCATATGCATTATGGGAGAGATCCTCTGCCATGCTTCACCCTCGACCTTATTTTCTTTATTAAACTCTCTTATTTTTGAGGCAAGGTCTCACGAAGTAGCCCAGGCTGGCTTTGATCTTGTGATCATCCTACCACAGCCTCTTGCGTAGCTGAGATGTAGGACTATACCACCAAGCATAGCAAACTTTTGTTCCTTTTTATTGTTAAATAATTCTCTCTCGATCCCTTGCTCACTCACCTCCCATGGGCATGCTGGAGATCAAACCCAGGACCGCCCTATGCCAGGCAGGCAGACAAGCACCGTGAAACTGCATCCTTCCAAGGACGTTATCAGGTCAGGAGGCATGGTGAGCAAGATGGCCCAGCTCTGGCAGCTGACCAGTCCTCACTCCCCAAAAGAATTCTGTCTCCTAAGCACTGACTTGGGTTCCTTGTCCTGTAGTCTGTGTCACAAGACAGTACCAACAATCCTGGGTTTGTGATGAATCCCTGGGGTCCAGGTGCCTTCAGCTATGCTAACTAGTCTTTGGTGTGATCTGTAAGGTCTTGGTGGTATAGGGTAGGGCTTCACGACTCACTCTGTATACAAGCCCAAACCCTGACTCAGCCCCATTGATACTCTGGACCAAAAGTCACACTTTCCTACTTTGAGCAGCAAAGGCCTAGGGTACAGAGGTCAGAGGTCACCTCCACTGCCAGGCCAACCTATGACTTCTGTCCTGTCACCTGGCCTTTCTGGGGACTCCATATGAGTTGTCAGGAGCTTGCTTTCTGACATAGGCAGTGAGGACATTTTAGCTATCCATCTGAGAAAGTCCTTTAACACTCTCTCAGTCAGGTTAAGCCTAAGGAACAAGTCATTCACAACTGCTTCTGCCATCCTGTTCCCTGCCTTGACATTGGTTCTTAATCAGATTTGCTATTTCACAGGTGCTATCCCTTCTATACAGGGCACCCGCCTCTCCCCCTGATGTGAGCACCTAACCTCTGCTGCTTTTCTCTCAGGATCAGAGTGGGAGGAAGGAAGCTTCTGCTGTGTTTTGACTGTGATCGGAGACAGCTTCTGTGCTCACAGGAGTTCAGAAGCCCTGAAGTGGGAGGGGTGCTTGGGAGGGCCAACATGGGAAGAGGCAAAGATCCAGTCCCGTCTGCATTCATGTCAAAGTGCCTTGAATAATGTGTGGAGCGGTGAAGGAAAGACTTGGTTGGTCTGGTTCAAAATGGCTGCTGGGTGATCTTGAAGCTTGTCAGCCAGGTGTTGGGGGAACAAGTGGGCAGAAAGAAGGTTCTTCCCCATTTTCAGTCATTATTTTTGATCCTTGTCAAGGGCTGTAGTTTCAACCCTTGAAAGAAATCTCCACCAAAGATCAAATACATAAAGACAAAGCACATGCAACCCACTTTCCTGAAGCTCCTTGTGTCAGGCATTAAATCTCTGTCCCTAACAAGGTTTTCAGTTGGCCAGGGAGTTTAAAATAAACTAACTGTGGCGTGGTTGTATTAAAAAGCTAACTGGGATACACTCATAGAGGGGTGACTTCTAAAATGAGGGAGGTGATGGTTCTCTGTGAACTAGAGCGGTCACTACAGGACTTACACATTCAGTTCAGGACCCATGTGAGTCAGGGACTCCAACAGCAAGCAACTCTGGCCAATTTAGGGGAAAAGAGAGGTTTATCCTAAGACATGAGAGGAGTTACACACCCACTGGAAAGGCCATTAAAAGCAGAACCTTTAGGAGCAACTTAGAAGCGATGACATGGAAGTGGTCTGCTGAGGTCACTGTGGTCACTGCTGCCCCCAACTACCCAGAGGCCATTCTGGATTTGGCAGGACCTTGTCTTCAGTGACTGCCCCTGCCTTCCACAAGCACCACTGTTAGCTTAGACTGCACCTACCCAGGAAGCTCAAAGCCTCCGCGTCCTCTGCATGAAGCAGGGCCCCATTTCCTTCTGCCGTCCCCTCTAGGTGCACCCCCAGGCAAGAGGGCATCTTAGCAGACAGGGAGGGGACAGTGGCATTAGGACGCAGGATGTAGACTGCAGGTTCTTATTGATTATCAACTAGACATGATCTAAATAGAATTTTGGGATGTCTGTCAGAGTTTCTAAGTGAGGTTACCCAGGGTAAGAGGACCCACTCAACATGAGCAGCACCATCCCATGAGCTGGGACAATTGGCTGCATACAAGGAGAACATGAGGGGCTGAATCACTCAATGGTTACATGCCTACTTTGCTAGTATTAGAACTTGAATTCAGGCCCCAAGGACCTGAGTGAAAACAGAGTGCCTGCATTCCCAGCACAGAGGAGGCTGGCACAGAAGGATCCCTAAAGCTCACTGGGCCAGCCATCCCAGCCAACACTAGGTTCAGTAAGAGACCCTGCCACTCACACAAAATGACATGGAGCCAGGCATGGTGGCATGTGCCTTTAATCCCAGCATCCAGGAGGCAGAGGCAGGAGGATCTCTGTGAGTTGGAGGCCAGCATGGTCTATATAGCAAGCACCAGGACAGTCAGGACAACATAGAGAGACCCTGTATCAAAAACAAATAAATGGCATGAAGCAAGATTGAGGTGGACACATGACACCAACTGCTGGTCTTCACACGCACACAACTACATGCACACATATGCACACAGCCATACAAGCCCACTCACGTACATGTGTACTGAGAGAGAGATTGAGGGTGGGAGGAAGGGAAGGGGGGAGGGACAGAGGGAGGGAAGGAGGGAGGGCGGGAGGGAATGGTGAGCATCATATCATTACTCTTTGCTTCCTGTCCCAGGATACGGTGTGACCAACAACCTCACCTTCCTGCTGCCATGAATTCCCCATCATGCTGAACAAATGTCTTAAGCTGTGAGCCAGCATAAACTGCTTTTTCCTGAAACGGTTCTTGCCAGGTATTTTGGTACAGCAACAAGAAAATGCCCTGAGGTTTTCAAAGTGGAAATGAAGGTGGGACACAAGCACAGAAAGTGTGACAAAGTCACAGAGTCCGGAGAGGGAAGGAAGCAGAGGACAGGCCGAGGGGTCATGGAGGTGCTGGGGATCGAGGCTGCCTGAACGGTGGACTCTGCCAGGATCAGATATGAATAAGGGCCTGGAACAGACAGAGCAAAGCCTTCCCAGGATGCTGAGCCAGGCATACTGGCACAGGCTTGTCATTCCAGCATTGAGCGATAGACACAGCGGAATCAAGGGTTCAAGGCCAACGTGAGTTACATGAGACCTGGTCTCAAACAATTAAAACTATTCAAAGCAAAACAAAATGCAGTGGGGGAGGGAGAAGTGTGTCTCCCATCCCAGGAAGTAGTCGAGAAAATACTTATTAGCCATTTGATAGGGGTTCAAGAAATGCAAGGCTTCAGGGCCTCACAGTCCGGGGTATCACTCTTTTTTCCTTCTGAGAGGAATCGTTCCTACGGCCTCGGAAGACAGATGCCCGCCATGATAGATCTCATGTAGCATGTATAATGACCTCACGGCACTCATTTATTTTTTGGCCAGGACTGCATTTTATTAAAACCTGCCACCCTATCTGTCCTCATCAAGTTAGTGAGCAGCAGGCAGATTCATTACTCTTACTTATCTAGTACAGGAGGAAGAGAAACGGGCCAGGAAACCCCACCAGCTAGGAGAAAGAAGACAGCTACAAGCAGCTCCGTCACTGAAATATGGGACTTCTTTTTATAAAGGAAAAAAATGGATTCCAGTCATCCATCAGGCTAGGGAAGAGCTTCCTTATTCTTTCCGTTTTATAATTAGAGTACTCTGTCATTCCATTTTTCATACGTTATCTTAATTAGCATACAGAGTAACTGGTTTCATTATGGCAATTTCATATGTATTTTTAGCCAGGCCCTCTCTCCTCTTTGCACCCGCCCACCCCTTGACAGGCTCATGTCCCTTGAATTAGGTCACCCTCTCCTGGCCTTCTTTCTTGCTCCTGTAGCCCCTCTGTTGTTTTGTGACCTCTACCCTACCCACTCCCACATAAAGGTGCATGTTCTATCTTTACGTCTCTTGTGAATCAATCTCTTACTAGAAATGCTTGGTTAACTTCTAAGACAGAGTCTAAGCCAGTGGCTCTCACCCTTCCTAACACTGCGACCCTTTAATACAGTGCCTCACACTGCGGTGAGCTCCCAACCATACAATTATTTTCATTGCTACTTCATAACTGAAATTTTGCTACTGTTATGAATTGCAGTGTAAATATTTGTATTTTCAGGTAGTCTTAGGTGACCCCTGTGAAGGGGTAGTTTGACCCCCCAGAAGGGTTGCAACTCACAGGTTGAGAGCTTCTGTCTAGGGTGTCATGTAGCCCAGGATGTCCTCAAACTCAATATATAGCTGAGGATAAACTTGAACTCCTGATCCCCCTGCCTCTGCCTCTCAGATGGTATCCCACATGTGCCAAGCTTGGAGAGGCTATTTTAAAGATTAGATTGCAACGCAAGTGTGTGAATGACACACATTTCACACACACACACACACACACACACACACACACACACACACACACACACATATATATATATATAGAGAGAGAGAGAGAGAGAAAGTGAGTCAGGGTCTCATGGAGCTCAGGCTAACCTGGAAATGACCATGTAGCTGAAGAAAACCTTGAACCCCCGAGCCTCCTGCCTCCACTTCCCAAGAGCTGGAATTGCAATTGTGCACCGCTACATCTGGTTTATACACTGCGAGGCATCAAACCCAAGACTTTGTACATGTTAAATCACTCTATAATCTGATTGACATCCCCAGCCCCTTTTACATGGTTCTTGAACTAAGCTCAACAGAAAAACAAACAAACAAACAAACAAACAAACAAAATACACGACTTTGGCACAAGTGTCTAGTGAATGAGTTCCCTCACCAGCATCAGTCTTCCTGCCTGTAGAATGGAGGTATCACTGCATTAAAACAGTGGGGGACACAGGCCTCCTTGAGGCACCAGTGTGTGTGTGGGGGGGGTGTCTATCTGTCTGTGTCTGTGTGTGTCTGTATGTGTCTGTCTGTCTGTGTGTGTGTCTGTCGATCTGTGTCTGTGTGTCTATGTATGTGTGTCTGTCTGTGTGTCTCTCTGTGTGTGTGTTCGTGTGTGTGTGTGTGTGTGTGTGTGTGTGTGTGTGTGTGTGTGTGTGTGTGTGTATGGGAGTTCTCTCTCAATTCAGAATGCCATGTTTACAGAAGCTATGCAAGAAGAAAACTGTGCATTGCTCAGGCCCTGGGTCTGGCTCTGATTACTAATTACTTAAACCCACTTCCCCAACAGGTTGGCTCCCCAAAGAGCAGCACTGGCTCTATAAGGCCTCTAGTGAAGGGTATCCAAGTACACACACATACACACACACACACACACACACACACACACACACACACACACACACTACACTGTAGAGTCTGAGAAAGCATCAGTTTCAGGTTGATCTGTGGCACTCTCGACAGCCTCAATCCCTGGAGCTCAGCCGTATCTTCTGCTTGGAGCTATCACTAGGGAAGGGAATTTCACTGTATGATTGACAGCAAATTGTCACACTTCATCTGAGAGGCCACAGGAGCACAGCTGCAGCCAGCGTCTCTGTCAGTCAGAGATGCGTCTGTCACTAAAACCTTCTGGACTACAATTTCCATTGCGTGGGGGCCAGTACATTTCCCAGCCACTCATTCCCCATGCTGCTATTTATACGCAGCATCTCAGTCCTTGTAGTACATTCTGAATAAGGATTTTCATTTTCACTTCACAGATAGGGAAACTAAGGCAAAGCCAAAGGTAAGTAGCAGGCCTGGGCTGCAGATGGGACTTGGTCCCATTCATCACCCATGCTTTCTTCTCAGCTCTGCCCCTCCATTTAGAATTACATGTCCTTCTTGTTGTTTTTATCAAATTTATTATTTGAGAATATCATACATGTATACAACAAAATATGATAATATCTACCCTCTACTTCTCTCCTCCAACTCCCCCAAGTCTCAGCACTTTGACTGATCCTAAATCTGCACTGACTGCTGCCCACTGCAGACACTCCTATGACCAAGGCTGAGCAAAGGCTGGGTCTACAGGTTTAAACATAAACAGTAAGAAGGCATCTTGACAATATGACTGACCATTTAGAAAAATAATGATAATAGGTTCTTTTAGCCAGGTCCATATCATTTTATAAACTCTTCCATTTCTACTGAATTATGACAATTCTAATAACTATAGTAATTTGGTTTAAAAAAATAAGTTAACTTGTTTTTCTATATTCTTTTTCTCTCTTTTCTTTCTTCTTTCTCTTTCTTTCTTTCTCTTTCTCTCTTTCTCTCTTCTTTCTTTCTTTCTTTCTTTCTTTCTTTCTTTCTTTCGTTCTTTCGTTCTTTCTTTCTTTCTTTCTTTTTCTTTTCTTTCTTTGAAACAGTGCTTCATTCTTGACTCTCCTGTCTTGTGAACCCCAGGTAATGTCTAACTAGGAAAGATGTTTATTAACCATCTTGCATTCTTGAACTGACTATTCCTCGGTGGTTACTCTTATCAAGGACCAGTAACAGACTTTTTAAAAAGGGAAATTTTCAACCTCCCTCCCTACCCCACCCACCCCTTTCTGCCCTATAACTATCCCGACTTGTAAGTGGGTTATTCTAGATAATTGTATGCCAACCTGATAGCAACTAGAGTCATCAGAGAGGAGGGACCCTCACTTGAGAAAATGCCTCTATAAGATAAGGCTATATGCGAGCCTTTAGAATATTTTAATTAGTGACTGGTGTGGGAGGGCCCAGCCCATCGTGGGTGAGGCCATCCTGGCCTGGTGGTCCTGGATTCTCAAAGAAAGCAGGCTGAGAAAGCCATGAAAAGCCTGAGACAGTAAGCAGCACCCCTCCATGGCTTCTGCATTAGCTCTTGTCTGCAGGTCCCTGATCTGCTTCAGTTCCTGCCCTGACTTCCTTTGATGATGAACTGTGATGTGGAAGCATAAGCTGAATAAACCCTTTTCTCCCCAAGTTTTTTCACAGTGGTATTTCAACACAGCAATAGTAACCCTAATTAAGACATGGATGCTAGGTTCTGATTCTTACAGAGGCTCCCTTTGTAGGTTTACTCCACACCCAAATAAAAACCTGCATGGCATGGAGTTTCTTCTTCCTTTATCCTTCTTTCCATCCCATTGACTTCTCAGGTTCTACCCCAGGGCCTGTGACTCCCCAGTCATCTGAAGTAGAAATTTCTTCGGAGACTCGGTTGTGTCATGTGATGTTTTCCTGGAAACTGTCTCATTAGAAGATGTTTTGCTGAGGCATACTCTTGAGAGGGCATGTGATGTTTGGAAGGAGTATAAACAGAACCCAACAGTGAATGGCTCTTGCATTGGTTCACCTTGCAACGCTTGGCTGGTCTTCACTGATCTTCACTTGTTATAACTTCATAGAGAGAAACCCTCAACTTCACATGGTATTCTGGCCGTTTCCTTGGTCTTGTGCCAATTCTGAAGAACCTCTGAAGAAGTTTCTTCTGGATAAAGCCACTGTTGCTGATTCATGTTTAGTGTTTGCCAATTGAACTGGACTTCCACTACTGATTCGTGTTTGATGTTTTAGACTGGACTCCTGATATCCTGAGAAGGAAGATTGGAATTGCCCGAAAGAACTACTTCTAAACATGTCCACATCCCCTTTGTCCTATTAACCATCTTTCTCATCTACCTTTGGTTAGTGGACTAGAAGGGAAGTTGAAGCATTTAAGAACCATTATTAAAGTAGGTTTTGAGCAATCTAAGCCCGCAGTCATGGACTTTTGACCAGGTTTACATGGAGCAGGCTCAAATCTAATCAGAGAGTGGTTGGTTGCCCCAAGACAGTCATGCCACTATTGCCTGGTAGGCCAGTATTGCAGCATCCAGAGTCCAGGCCCAGAGAACAACCCAGATTTTGGAAGTGTATCTTTTAGTCTTTTATTACAGCAGAGGAAACCATCAAATACTGACCTACTTCCAGAGTGTTTAGAATTACACAAGCCCATAAAGAGATGTGGCCTTTCTTCTGATGCTCTGAGGATGGGAATGTGATGACTATACTCTTGGTTGTCAACTTGATGACATCTGGAATTAACTACAATCCAAGCAGCTGGGTACACCTGTGATGGATTTTTTTTTCTTAACTAAATAATTTGTGGGAAGACCCACTTCTAATCTGAATATTGGAGGTGGGAAGATACGCCTTTAATCTGGGCCACATCTTTGGCTGGCAGCCTATATAAAGGACACAGAAGAAGGGAGTGCTTACTCTTTGCCTGCTTGCTCTTGCTCTCACTGGCAAACCCATTCCTTCACTGCATTAGAGCCTACTTCTCAAGGATTTTTGCAAATACTGAGGACCAGCTGAGACATCCAGCCTCATGGACTGAACAAGTACTGGATTCTTGGACCTTCTGTTGGTAAACAGCTGTTATACTAGCTGGACCACAGACTTTAGGCCATTCTAACAATTCCCATAGATAGGTATGTAGATAGATAGATAGATAGATAGATAGATAGATAGATAGATAGATAGATAGATTCTGTCAGTTTGTTCATCTAGAGAACCCTAATACAAGGGACATGCACAGTGGTGGTTCTTACAAGCAGATTGCTTACTTCTACGGGGATATAACCTATTCATTTGGTTGCCTTTGCTGAGACATTAAAAACAAGACTGAGGACTTGGAAGCTAGCTCAAGTCAGTAAAATGCTTGCTATACAACCATGGGGACCTGGGTTTGAACCTTGAAACCCATAGAACAAAGCTGGATGTAGCCGTGTGCAGTTTTAATCCTAACACTGGAGAGGCAGACACAGGAGGATCCCTGAGACTTGCAGGCCCAGCATAGCCTACTTGTTGAGTTCTAAGGTAATGAGAGACCCTATCTCAAAAGGTGAACAGCACCAGAAGAATGATACTTGAAGTTGTCCTCTGCCACCTGCAGCCAGAGGTTCAGGAACTACTGAGCAGATTGATGGCTGGGAGGCATTGCTATTCTCCCAGGTCACTGTGACCTGCTCCTTTCTCTCTGAGGATACTTCAAATGGTACCTGCAAAGACAGCCTATGTAAGGCCAAGATGGAGGAGGAGATGAAAGTGGGAACGGAAGGAAGCTGCTTCAAGTGCTTTCTGTATTCATCCGGAATAAGTCATTTGAAGAGATCCGTGTTCTCAAAGGCATTTTCCACAGTTCTGTGTTCATTCTTCTATTGCCTGTGATTCTCCCTCGCTGAGGGCATGAGGTGCTTTACAAGCCCTGGGTGAATGTCTGTTAAATCGACTTTCCCACTGGATGGCTTTTTCCCTGATGTCTCTCCCCCTGGGAATGCTGTGAGAAAACTTTAGCCACCTGTTTTGATGGCAGCTTTGTGAATTAGCAAGAATTAGATTGCAAATCATTCCATTTTAGGGAAAGAGGACCCAGAGAGTGGAAGGCTTTTATGAAACTACAAAGACACGTGGAAAGCGTGCCCAGCATGGAAACGATGGCTACAACAGTGTTAGTGAAAGTGAAGATATGCCAAAGAGACATCTGTGCTCTTTCTTCAGCTGTCAGAGACTATACAAAAATGTACCCCAAGGAGCCTCATGCCGGGGAAGAAAAAGGCTAAAGCCTTGATGCCAGCTAGAGCGGGGGAGCCTGTCTCTCAGAAAATTTCACACAGAGATGACAACCTGTCAGAATGCCTTGCAGGAGAAACTGGAACAGAGACAACGATCGGGCAGTGATGGATGGGGCCACACCTTTGATAAAGACTCCTTAGCTATAGTGGAGGTATAAATATGAACACCTCTCAGGCTCAGGTGTGTGAACACTGGCCCCCATTGGTACTGTCAGGAGGTTGTGAGACCTCTGAGAGGTGGATCCTTGCTGGAAGAAGTGTGCCTCTGGGGACGGGCTTGATTGCTTCCGGTCTCCTCCTTCTTCCTCTTCCTCTTTGTTTCATATTTATGTTTGATGATACAAGCTCTCAGCTGAGTGGCAGTAGTGCACGTCTTTAATCCCAGTACTCTGTGAGTTTGAGGCCAGTCTGGTCTACAAAGCAAGTTCCAGGACAGTGAGGGCTGATATGTAGAGAAACTCTGCCTCGAAAAACAAAAACAAAAACAAAAGATGAAGATGCGAGCTGTCAGCTTCCCGCTCCTGCCATGCTTTCCCCCTGTGACAGTCGGGTCCCTCTGTAACCATAAGTCCAGGAATCTTTTTCTTCTATAAGTCTTTTTTGGTCATGGTATTTTATCACAGCAACAGCATGAAAAAAAAAAAAAAGCCAAATACAGATATGCATACTTCTTGTCTTTTGTTTGCCTTGGTGTCAGGAAGGACCTCATTTTTTCTCCCTCTTCCCAGTGTGACCACACTGAGTAAGTCTTTCTCTGCTTTTCACTATGATTTACCTCTTTAACTGACCCACTAACAGCAAGCCTCCATAGTCAAGGCTTCCAGGGCCCAGGCCCTGGCCCTAACAACTCCTATAACAAGAATGGAGATTTAGAAAAGGGAATTTCTGAAAGCCTGCGCTACAGACTGAATTCTATGTCTGTCCTCAATGTATATGTAGCTTCCAAATGTGGTACAATAGTATCGGGAAGAATGTCCTTTGGCATGTGATTGGCTCTAGAGCTGTTGATGCAGGTGATCTTTGAGAGCACCTTTGCCCTTCCTGCCCTGGCTGTGAGTGTGAAGGCATGTCTAAGAGGCAGGACTAGGACTCTTGTTGGACAGTAAGTCAGCTGCTACCTTGATCTAGAATTTCTTGGCTTCTAGAACCATGAGAACAAATGTTTGTTTGAGCCACCTGTCTATGCCATGTTTCTTGGAGCAGTTCAAACTAAGACATCTTAAAAAGAAAAGGGGGCTGGAGAGATGGCTCAGCAGGTAAGAGCACTGACTGCTCTTCCGAAGGTCCTGAGTTCAAATCCCAGCAACCACATGGTAGCTCACAACCATCCGTAATGAGATCAGATGCCCTCTTCTGAGGTGTCTGGAGACAGCTACATTGAGCAGGGCCAGAGTGAGCGGGGCCTGGGAGAGAGAAGAAAAGTGTCTGAAGAGAGCTACAGTGTACTTACATATAATAAATAAATAAATCTTTAAAAAAAAGAAGAGAGAGAGAGAGAGAGAGAGAGAGAGAGAGAGAGAGAGAGAGAGAGAGACACTCTGTGTGTCTGTGTCTTGGTCTTGTGTAATATGTCTGAATACCCATGGAGCCAGAAGACAGGAATGGTCCCCCTAGACCATTCCTAGAATGGTTGTGACCAGCCTACCACTGAGCCATTTCTCCTGCCCTATTTCTCCTGCCCTAAGACATTTTGAAAGAGAATTTACAAAGGTACATTTATCCAGGAAAATTGCAATCTGAAATGTCTTCCTTAGGAATGTCCTTTGAAAGTATAAAATAATAAATTACTTTTTATAAAACATTCTAAAATGCCAGTATTTTAGCTCTTAGGCTCTGCTCCCGTGTCCTTATCAAGAACTGCTGGGCAGTATATAAACAGTTCAACAGCATAGGAAAAAATTCCCGTCCCAAAGACGCCATGATCCAGCCATGCAGCAGGTCAGTTTTCCAGAACATTCCAGGCCACACTCACCCCATTGCCACTCTACACACCCCAGCATCATGCATGGTCTTTTTCAGAACGATCCCACTGGGGTGGCAAGTCACACTATTTGTGCTGGCTCAGCAAGCCCCTCCTGGCAGCCCCCTGTATTTGCTCTGGAACACTGACGCCCCAGACAGGGCTCTTTCTGCCCACAGGAGCACCTGGCATGTGCACCACATAGGGCAAAAGCCCACAGAAGAGGATTAACTTACTCTAAATATCAGCAGCGCTCTCAAAGTTTCAGTTTGGGAGGTGGGTGTAAACTCCGACCATGGCAAAGCAGGCTAAGTTGAACAGATTGAAGAGATGGGTCCAGCCCTTTCTCCCCGGTAGGAAAGTGTGTGTGTGTGTGTGTGTGTGTGTGTGTGTGTGTGTGTGTGTGTGTGTGTGTATGCATAAGTTTCAGGCAATGAGCTAGGTGTCTCTACACTCCAGAACTAAGACCAGGTATACTTAGAGGGCACTAGGGACATCTCATGGTGGCTACCTGCTTCTTGTTTACATTTCACACCTGTCCTAGGCTTGCTTTTTTTTTTTTTTTTTTTTTTGGGACAGGGTCTCACTACACAGTTCTGACTGTCCTGGAACCCACTATGAAGACCAGGCTGTCCTCAAACTCAGAGATCCACCTGCCTCTGATTCCTGGGTGCTGGGACTAAAGACTTAAGCCACCCTGCCCAGCCTTAGTTGCACTTCTATCGATGTGATAAAACACCAAGACCAAAAGCCATTTTGGCGGCAGAGTGTGACGGCACTCTTTAATCCTAGCGCTGGGGAGGCGGAGGCAGAGGCGGGTATATCTGTGTTTGAAGCTAGCCTTTGTGATGGTTTGTATAGGCGTGGCCCAGGGAGTGGCTATATCTAGAGGGGTCGCCTTGTCGGAGGAAGTGTGTCATTGTGGGCGTGGGCTTTAAGACCCTCCTCCTAGCTACCTGAAAGGCTGTCTTCTCCTAGCTGCCTTTATAACAAGAGGTGAAACTCTCAGCTCTTCCAGTCCCACATCTGCCTAGATATTGCCATGCTCCTGCCTTGATGATACTGGACTGAACCTCTGAACCTGTAAGCCAGCCCTAATTAAATGTTGTCCTTTATAAAAGTTGCCTTGGTCATGATGTCTGTTCACAGCAGTAAAACCCTAACTAAGACAGCCTTCTTTAAGATTTATTTATTTCGCATATGAGTGCTCTATCTTTGTACACCTGCATGCTAGAAGAGGGTATTAGATCCCATTATAGATGGTTGTGAGCCGCCATGTGGTTGCTGGGAATTGAACTCAGGACCTCTGGAAGAGCAGACAGTGCTCTTAACCACTGAGCCATCTCGAAGACCCTGTCAAAAAACAAACAAACAAGCAAACAAAAAAACTGAAGAGGAAATGGATTATTTCACCTGCGGCTTTCATGAAAGGATGTCAGGGTATGAACTCGAGGCAGGAAGCTGAAGGCAAGAATTTCAGCAGAGACCTCAGAGAAGCACTGCTCCCCGTGGCTTGTCCCAGTTTGCTTTCTTATACAACACAGGACCACCTGCCTGCCCAGGGTGGCACCACCCACAGTGGCCCACCCTGCCACATCAACCACCAAGCAAGAAATGCCTCACAGGCTTGTCTACAGGTCAGTCTGATGGGGGTATTTCTCTCAGTTGATTTTCTCTTAGGTGACTCTGGCTTGCTTCAAGTTGGAAGGGAGAGAGAGAGAGAAAGGTAGGTAGGAAGGAAGGAAGGAAGGGAGGGAGGGAGGGAGGGAGGGAGGGAGGGAGGGAGGGAGGGAGGAAGACCTCAAGAGGGAGCTCTGGGATTTGGTCCTTGGAAATAGATCAGGGATCCTAGGAAGTTAACAGGAGCCCACATATGTATGTATAAAGTCTAGAACGTCTAAGCGGTAGGATATGTGTGTGTACAGAAAATTTTATACAGCACTTTGCTACCCCAGTTTGCAGACAAGAAAACTAAAATTCAAAGAGATTAAATGACTTGCTCAAGATCACACATTGCCAGGTGGGTCCATAGGTAGAACTGTGATCCACTCAGAGAGGTCAAAGCTCCAGGGCCCATACTTTGAACCATTTTGCTATAGTCTTTTAAAAGTTGCACAGTGTGGGCTGGAGAGATGGCTCGGTGGTTAAGAGCACTGTCTGCTCTGCACTTCGAGTTCAACCCCCAGCAACCACATGGTGGCTTTACAACCATCTATAATGGGGATCCGATGCCCTCTTCTGGCACACAGATGTACATGCAGATAGTAAGCTAATATATAAATACGCAAAATAAATAAATCCTTTTTTAAAAAGTTACAAGGTGTGATGTCAACATCAAATACAGGAGGATCAGAACCTTGTACTTGACCCTTATTAGTGTTGAAGCCTTGGGTTCCTTGCTTAATATAAAACCAGTATCCTCTACTGTAACATTGGTGGTCCCCACAGACACATGATATGGACCATCGTCATCTATGTATCTGATCTCAGACTCAGCTTTCCCATATAAGACAGGGGATGGGTTGCTCAAGGCCACACAGCTAGGTATGTATTTCAGGACAGCAGCCGCAGTGTCTCCTGTATTCACCAGCAGCTCTGAGGCAATTCACCCTAGCTACTGTGTTCTCTAAGAGCACCTTTTCCAAATTGCCTACTTTGGCTCTCCAAATCGCCTGCAAGGACACACCACCATCCTCAGTGCGTGTGAAGCAGCAACATGCAGATGTAAACGCCATGAAATTTAAAAAAAAAAAAGTGTTGGGGGCAAGGGAGTGTTTAATGTTCAGGCATAATTCTGAGGTGCCCACTTGGTGGCACCATACCCTACATTCAATGTGAAGAGCAGAAATCTGCCTCAAAACAGAACTTGGAAAGTTTCTTTTATTTATCCATCTACCCAGTCATTCACATCTTGGCTAAGTGCGACAATACACATGACAGGCATGGGAACTACAACTGTATAGACCATATCTAAAACAATTTTAATCTTTATCTGGCAACTTTCTGATAAACCAGCCTGCCTCCCTACGTTTTAGGCTTGGAGGCCATCTTATCTTATAGTAAAGACAAATTAGGTTCATTCCTGTTTATGATTAAATCTGTTTCTCAGGGGACTGGGATATGCCTCACCTGTAACCTTAACTACAAACAATTCTGTGCCACCTGTTCCAGGAAAAGACAACCATGTCTTTGTTTCAAAAAAGTTAATATGTCCACACTGTTTATGATCACGTTGTTATGGTTATGTTCTGCTTCTGAAACTCCAGTTATTTGCCTGCCAAATCCTCCATTTGGAAACCCCCTTCCCCTGAACTATAAACATCTTGATCTTACCCATGTCCAGTGCTGATCTCTTGAACCCCAACTTTAGAGAGAAGCTTGTTTTAACTTTGGCTATGATGATTTGGGTCTGGTCTTTCTCCTCAAATCTGTGGGATTAACACTTCCCAGTTTTCATGTGAATTTCACAGCTATGAGAGGACTACATTGTTCCATTCATTGATCCATAACAAGTGAAAGACCTACCCCCTTATGAGGAAAGTTAGACCCCTAGCACACTTGGAGCCAGAAACAGAAATAGGACTGAAATTGCATGCTTGGCCAAACCCCACCTGGATGCATTCTTTCCCCTAAGAAACGGTTGACCTTGGCCTGGCCCCAGGGCCAGAGGCATAATGTTCCAGGAACTAGCTAACCACAAAAATGTTTGTACAACTGCCTTGTGACTAACTTAGAACATTCTGTACTTCCCCATAACGCAAATTCTTTCCGTTCCCCACCCCTTGCTTTGTAGTTTTTTCCTTTAAATACCCCTGACTTCAGCTGCTAGGGGTCAAACTCCTCTGCCCCTGCGTGGGTTATGAGCTCGACCCCAGTGCACTGGTTCCCCGAATAAACCTCGTGCGTTTGCAGCAAGGACGGTCTTTCGTGAGTTCTTGGGGGGTCGCGCCGTCCCGAGACCTGAGTGAGGGTCCCCCCAGCTCGGGGGTCTTTCACAAGCACTCAGACATATCATCCTTCCCTTTCGTCTTCCGGTACTTGGCCTTGACTCTCTGCCAGGCCCTGGGAATGCTACAATGGGAAAGATACTTGTGGAGACAAGAAACACATGATTGGTATCAATTTGGCTGGAGCTATTTGGTGACTGGTGTTTGTAAATGCCAGAAACCCTGTTCCAAATCTTCTGAAATAGTCCTGACCTTTCTCCTGTGGCTTCATTAAAAGGGGGAGCAAACCTTTACCAGCAATTCTCCCTGTGTGCCTGGTAAGTATATGGTCCATGCCCTTGTTCCTCCCTTGCTTTCCCTGTGCACACATTCCTGTCTTCTCTCCTAAAAGCTGTTATTCCAGTGTGGCAGAAAACACCCAGGAGTGAAGCTAGAAACCTGGACTCCATCCCACATGGTGGTCTTTTCCTGGGCTTCACTCTTGGAAAATCTGTGATAGATTAAGTACCACCCAGCTCTAGGCACCCAATTCATAAACCAGCCCAGAAAGAAGTGAGAGAAGATAAAGACACGTGTTTATCTGCTAAAGCTGCTGGTGCTGAGGGCACTGTAAGCCTGAAGCTGAGGCAGCGTGAATGACGTTATTTATGTGGTTAGATGGGAAGTTATCAGGTTACCCGTCACTTATCTGACAGGATGAATGAATCAGTGGTCAGCTCTACCAGAAACGGGTGTAGCAAAAGTCAAGGAGTTGGATGGTATCTTGCCATTACTAACTGTATCAGTGCTTCTCAATCTGTGGGTCACAACCTTTTTGGGGGCCAAACAACCTTTTCACAGGGGTCACCTAGACCATAAGAAAACACAGATATTTATATTATAATACACAACAGAAGCAATAATACAGTTATAAAGTAGCAACGAGAATAATTTTATGGTTGGAGGTCACCGCAACTGTATTAAAGGGTCACAGCATCAGGCAAACTTCCTAATGTCTTTGAACATTAGTGTAGGATGCTTGTATCGTTCTATTCTCACATAATCGCTTATTGCCTGGGGCTAGAGAGATGGTTCAGAGGTTAAGAGCACTGACTGCTCTTCCAGAGGTCCTGAGTTCAATTCCCAGCAACCACATGGTGGCTCACAACCATCTATAATGAGATCTGATGCCTTCTTTTGGTGTGTCTGAAGACAGTGACAGTGTACTCAAATAAATAAAAATAAGTAAATCTTAAAAAAAAAAAAAAAAAAAAAAAAAAAAAAAAATTTATTGCCCTTTG
>CM052707.1:97746609-97757069 GCA_028551405.1 Uromys caudimaculatus
GTGCTCCTGAAAGCTAGACCACCAATCAAAGAATACACATCGAGGGACCCATGGCTTGGACCACATATGTGGCAGAGGAGGGCCTTGTTGGCCATCAGAGGGAGGGCCTGAGGGTGTTAGAGGCCCCAGTAAAG
The DNA here is from genome assembly GCA_028551405.1 of Uromys caudimaculatus. NCBI lineage: Eukaryota > Metazoa > Chordata > Mammalia > Rodentia > Muridae > Uromys > Uromys caudimaculatus. Next base: position 97,746,744 of record CM052707.1, read on the forward strand.
GGGAATGTCAAGGTGGGAAGACGGGAGTGGGTGGGAGGGGGAATACCCTCATAGAGGCGGGGGAGGGGGAAAGGGATAGGGGGCTTCCAAAGAGGAGACCTGGAAAGGGGGAAACACTGGAAATGTAAATAAAGTATCAAAAAATAAATAAGTAAAATAAAAAGAAATGTTCAAAGTCCTTAGTCATCAGGGAAATGCAAATCAAAAAGTTCCATGTTACATCCATCAGAATGGTTAAGATAAAAAAAACTCACGAGATAGAATATACTGGCGAGGATGTGGAGCAAGGGGAACTGTCTTTGCTGCTGGCGAGAGTGCAAACTTGTACAACCACTTTGAAAATCAATTTGGTGGTTTCTAAGAAAACTGGGAATAGTTCTACCTCAGGTCCCAGCTATCTACTCCTGGGCATATACAGAATAGATGCTCCAACATCCCACAAAGACTATGTTCTTGGCAGCTTTATTTGTCATAGCCAGAAACAGGAAACAACCTAGATGCCCCTCAGCTGAGACTGAATACAGATGTGGTACATCTACACAATGGGGTGCTATTCAGCTATGATAATACAAGACATCATGAATTTTGCAGGCAAATAGATGGAACTTGAGAACATCATCCTGAGGTAACCCAGTTCCAAAAGGACATTCACGTTATGTACTCACTTATAAGTGGATATTAGCTATAAAACACAGCTACCATGTTACACCCCACAGAACCAAAGAAGCTAAACAAGAAGGAAAGCCCAATCGAGGAAGCTTGAATCTCACTTAGGGGGGGGATAAAATAGTCATAAGAGGCAGATGGAGGGAGGGAACTGGGAGGGAGGAGGTTTGGGGAGAGGAGGGAGGATTCAGGATCAGGTGTGGGGAGGGACGGGTGAGTTGGTTACCATGGAAATCTGCAACTGACGGGGGGGGGGGTGGGGGGGGAGGGCATCTCCAGGAGGAGACAAAGAACTGGGATAAGGGAGGCACCCAAGAATCAATGGGGGTGATCTTAGCTGTAACTCACTACATTGGGGATATGAAACCTGAAGAGGCCACCTCCTGTATCCAGGTAGGAACCCCAGTGGAGCGATAGAGACACTAACCCACCCACAAAACTTTCAACCCAAAATTTATTCTGTCTACAAGTAATGCAGGCATGGGGAAGGGAGCAGAGACTGAGGGAATGGCCAACCAATAACCAGCCTAACTTGAGACACATCCCATGGGCAACTATTGATACTCAGTTATGCTTGCAGACAGGAGTAAGTTGTCCTCTGAGAGGATCCACCTAGCAGCTGACTCAGACAAATACCCACAGCCAAATAGTGGATGGAGCTTGGGGACTCTTATAGAAGAGTAGGAGGAAGAATTGTGGGTCCCAAAGAGCATAGGAACTCCACAGGAAGACCAATAGAGTCAACTAACCTGGACCCTTGGGACTCTCATAGTCTGAACCACCAACCAAAGAACATACACGGGCTAGACCTAGGCCTCCCCACTTACATGTAGCAGGTGTGCAGCTTGACCTTCATGTGGGTCCTGAACAACTGGAATGGGACAATCCCAAAGGCTGTTGCCGTTAAGTGGGATATGTTCTTCTAGATGGGCTGCCTTATCTGGCTTTAGTGGGAGAGGAAGCACTTAGCCTTGCAGAGACTTGTAGTACTAGGGTGGAGGGGAGGGAGGTGGCTTCCCAGAAAGTCCTCACCCGTCCAGAGGAGAAAGGGAGGGGGGAAGAATTATGGGAGGGGTAACCAGGAAGGGAGCAGTGAGCGGGGATATAAAGTGAATAAAAGAAAAAATAATAATAAATTAAATTTAAAAAAATAAAGAAATGCAAGCAACCTCCTTTAAAAACTAAATCCATTTAATCTAAAGCTTAAGATAATCATCCCACAGACGTCTCCACTTGTCATCTCTTAGTCCATGGAACTACACGGAAAATGGAGTGATGGTATGGGATTTTAACTCTGGTCTTTAGAGTTCCAAGTACCTCCTTTGTCTCTGAGAAGCCACAGACACCTTCAAGGAACACGGACCACCTAGGAAGCCGTCCCTATTTGCATACGGCCTCGCCCACCTCATGTAAGTTCCCCGCCCCTTTCCCTTGGCGCCTGCGAATGACGCCAAGCGGGCGCCCGCGCCTGCGCACTGTTCCCCTTCGCGGAGCTCAGAGTAGTCTTTCCCAGCGACCCGGGCTCCTACCAGTGCCGAGTTCAAGCCGAAGATCATGAACCGCAGCCGCCAAGTGACCTGCGTGGCTTGGGTCCGCCGCGGCGTGGCCAAAGAGACGCCAGACAAGGTGAGGCCTGTGTGTGGAGAAGTGCCTCGGGATGCCCGCGGGCTCGGCCGGGTCTGGGAATGCACGCGCCGGGCAGGAGCCACGCGATGGGACCTGCCAAGGTTGTCCGGACTGTAGCCACGTGAGGTGTGGCTCCGTTGCTCTGGGCAAGCAGAGACCGCGCGCCCCTTCCCTGCCAGGAGCGGGAACCCCGGTCCCACCCCTAGATGTGCGAGCACGTGGACTGTGTGCACTGGGAAGGGGCGGGGGTGTTTGCTTGTTACGAGTTTCTTTACGGTGATCTAGATAAAACGTTATGGGGCAGAGAGAACCAGGTGTCAGTGTGACATAGTATAAAGGAAGTCGTACAAAAGCTGAAGAGCGTGGCAAAGGAGGCGGTTATTCAGGCGATTTTTCATTACACTGTTTTTTAGAAGCAAGCCAAGTGGAGCCTGGAGTTCCGGGATATGTTGGAGCGAAATAGGGCAAAGCCCTGGTTTTTTGCACTTGAATTTCGGGATGTCAGGGGGTGTAAGTGTCCTAAAATAAGTGAAGGGGTTGCTGTGGGTGTAATTGTCTGGGTAGTGACAACTCGGTTCGTGATAGACATGGGAGTGGCCTCGACCTGAATTTACATGGGGTGTAAATTCCACCAGAGTACAGATAGGGTTTAGTCCCTGTTTTCTTTGGTGGTTTGCCAACAGCAAGCAATCAGTGTATATTTACAGGTTAGGGACAACAATTACCTCATTAAAATTTCTCCAAAAGAAAATTATTTTCATTTTTAAAGGGACAAACACAGCTTTCGAAGTATTAGGAGAGTCTTAAAAATCCCTAGTTGTCATACTCCAACCCCAAGCAATACAAATTCCTTTGTGTGTGTATGCTCATGTTCATGTGTTTGTTTATATGTGTGCTGTCTGACAGAATCTAGAGCTAGCCAATCAAGATAGTGTCATTCTCGGGAAGATTCTTGTATCACAAATTTTGTTGTTGTTGCCTCAGACTTACGGCAATCCTCCTGCTTCAGCCTCCTAAATACTAGAGTTATAGGTTGAGCCACTGAAGATCTGGAGGCTCTTTAGTAGAAACTGAGCAATTGATTCACCTTCACTCATGGAGCATTGCCATTATGGCCAGCCCACACTGTGGGCTTAAGTAACTAAACAATACCAAACCATTGTTGGCCTTTACAAGCTTAATGTAGTAGTGTTAGGTCCAGTCTTATCTTTTCTCCAGACAGGGTTTCTCTGTGTAGCTGTTCTGTAACTCACTCTGTAGACCAGGCAGGCCTTGAAATCACAAAGAACCGCCTGCCTCTGCCTCCCCTGGGATTAAAGGCTTGTACCACCACCGCCTGACTGTTAGGTGTCTTAAAGGTACTGAATCATTGTTGAGGTGAAGGAATGCCAGTTTTGAACAGAGTGACCTTAGTTTTGAACTCCATTAGAACAAAAGATAGCCAAATGGGAAATGTTACTGGAAGTGGGGAAATTAGAGCTGGAATTCCAAGATTAGAGCTGGGGGAAGTTGGGGGGGTGGTGGTAATTGGTTCCCAGAAAGAATCAATTTACATTTGGCAGTGATGACAGGGAAAAAAGCAGTGACCACTGGCAAGTGAGGGAAGTGCTCTTGGAGTCTGAGATAGTTGGAAGAAAAATGGCAACCACTGATCATTTCACAGAAGCCAACCTATTTGAATATTGAGGAAAGTAGAGGAGCAGAGTGAGCAAGACTTCTAAACAGTGTTAGGTGGGTGGGGTCCTAATCACAAAGATTTGTACAAGCTCCGCCTCCTTAGATTTAGAGCCTAGATCAAACCTGTGAAATTTCTTGATGACTCTTGAGGTTGTAGTTAACATTTGCTTGAAGACTCCATTCAAATGTTTCTAATGATGTCCACAAATATGCTCTAATGAAGTGTTTGCTCCCTTGTAGGTAGAGCTAAGTAAAGAGGAAGTGAAACGTCTCATTGCTGAAGCAAAAGGAAAATTACAGTAAGTTATTTCAAATAGTTTCCAAGTGTTGCTGACTGGGGTTAAGTCCAGGTGAAGTGTGTCTTGTGCCTGTTGTTAGGAGGTGCCATCAGGATGACATCTTTTCCCTTTCTGTCTTCACTCAGAGAAGAAGGCGGGAGTGAGGAAGAGGAGGCAGGCAGTCCTTCAGAAGACGGCATGCAGAGTGCCCGGAGCCAGGCTCCACATCGGGAGCCCGTGGAGGATGGGGACCCACAAGGTGACCGTACTCTGGATGATGATGAGCTGGCCGAGTACGACTTAGATAATTATGACGAAGAGGACAACCCAGGTGAGAAGTGGCTCACCTCCGCTGTGTGTGCACAGCGCTCTAGAGTCTGCTGTGTTATCCCAAAGCTTTCGTCTGCTTTACTCTCCTGGGGTCAGGTCAGATAATTTGGCTCAAGATTTGTTTCCTAAATCAGTTTAGAAGGAAGCTCTGATCTGCTGGCCTAAGGTATAAATTTGAGATCTAAAGAAACCGTCTGCTGGACTGTGGTGGCGCACGCCTTTAATCCCAGCACTCGGGAATCAGAGGCAGGTGGATTTCTGAGTTCAAGGCCAGCCTGGTCTACAGCGTGAGTTCCAGGACAGCCAGGGCTACACAGAGAAACCCTGTCTCGAAAAAAAAAAAACAAAAACCAAAAAAAAAAAAGAGACCATCTACTTTATTGCACGTGTCAGGTGTGACCATCTGTAAGTGGCTTGTGAGCTCTCTGCAGCTCCAGTACTGTTGTTGGAGATAATGAGGAGAGGGAGTTTGGATGGCAGGAGGGGAAGGAGGTACAAAGGGCAATGAGACCCAGGAGGAAGCCGGGGCTTCCTGCACTGAGAACACTGGCAAAGCTGCTCAGTTAGCACAGGAAGCAGAGCGGTAAATGTAAAGAACTGGCAGAAGCTGTGTAGTTGGCCTTCTGGTATGGTCTCCAGGAAACATTTGCTTGAAATCTGAAGGGTGAGAAGTAGGCGGCAGCGGTGTCACTCCGAGTAGGTTAATAAGCTCTGTAACGCATAAATCCCAGCTACTCTGGAACCTTGTGGAAGTCTCAGAATCAGTAACTCCCAACTTACAACATCTGAAAAACAAAGGAGCTGGCACATAAACCATCAGTTCAGTACGGTTTTGCTGTTGCCTGCAGCAAAGTGAAGTTACCACCGCCAACCACTCTGTTGTCCAGATTTCAGTGGGCGAGTGGTGGTCTATAGAAGCATGCTGTGCCTACGGAAAGGAGAGCACACAAGCACCAGAGAAGGTGCTTTTCTTATTTAATGTGTTCTCAGTGTTGATGCTTTTGTGCCTTTTGGTTGTTGCTGCTGCTCTGATCCTCTTTCCTCATGAGGTCTTACTGCTCTACCAAGTAATGGAGGAGAATACAATACTGTTGGGCTGTGTGGTTCTGTTTCTTCTCATAGAAGCTTGGATTTGGTTTCCATTTTGGCCCTTACACCTGCCCTCTACCAGGTGGATATATGCCATCATATTATAAATCCATTGTTTAGGTCAGAACTCAGAGGACTTAATCCCTTCCTGGAAGATTGTTATCTGGCAACCCATTCCCTAACACAGGAGCCTTCAAAAGAATGCCAGACTCAAACCATGGCTGTTCCCCAAGGTCCGTCAATGCCGTCCTTGCAAAGGCAGTGTGAAGACTCCCTTTTGAGATTTGTGTAAATATGAGAGCACTGCCTGCAGAGCAGCCCGGCCGGCTGTGAGGGTGCCTGCTGTCTTAGTTTTTACCTAACAACCTGGTTTATTGATAACAGTGTTTGGGGGACACATTCTTCAAAATACTCAAAGGTGCCTCTCCAGCATCCTGACTTCTAATTGTATGGGACAAGCTAGAAAACCTGAACAGAGCTGAAATGCTTTCTAAAAGGGTTAAATTCTTGACTTAATTCTTTCATTTGAAGGTTGTGACTTCCAAGACTTAGGAATTCATTCCAGATATCAAATAGAAATGACTTGGAAGTTTGTACAGCTTCCTCTACCAAATATGAGCAATATGGTTAGTGATAAAGTAGACCCAAACCAAGAACTAGAAGTCTCGAGGGAAAAGTTTTGTCAAGATTTTTCTATTTTGATGGGTGGGTTCTGATTACAGATGCTGAGACTATTGGCGAATCCCTCTTGGGTCTTACGGTCTATGGCAGCAATGATCAGGATCCTTACGTCACCTTGAAGGACACGGTAAATGTTTAGCCGCATGAGTTTTCAGATTGGTCCTAAGTGTTGCAAGCCCTCACTGAATCCCTGCGTCTAGCCAGTGTCTCCTCTCACTTAGGAGCAATATGAGCATGAAGATTTCTTGATTAAGCCGACTGACAACCTCATCGTTTGTGGCCGTGCTGAACAAGAGCAGTGCAATTTAGAGGTGCACGGTGAGTAAAGGAAATGCCCACAGAGGGCTTTCCACACGGTGTTACAGTAGTGCGGTGGACACTGTTGTGCACCTTTAGAGGCCAGGCCCCACAGCGCCTCATTTGAGTTGGTGACGCAAACCAGGCTTACACCATACATCCTGTGCTGCTTATTCTAGGCATGTATAGACTAGAAACAGGTCCCTTGGGGAAGGGGTTCTTGTTTTTATTTTATTTGTGTATGAGTGTTCTGTCTGAATGTAACTATGTGCATTGTGTATTTGCTGGGTGCCCAAAGAAACCAGAACAGGGTGTTAGCTCCTTGGAACTGGAGTTAGCAACAGTTGTGAGAAGCTATGGGCACTGGGGATTAGACCCAGGTACTCGGCAAGAGCAACAAGTGATCTTGTCCTGCATTGTTTTGTTTTGTTTTGTTTGTTTTAGCTACTTGAGATAGTTTCCTTCACAGAACATTCTATTTTCTTCTTAATTCAACACAGAGCTACCACTTTTTAAAAGATTTACTCATTTTATACGTTTGCCTACGCGTATGTTTGTGTACCAAAAGAGTTTCTACTTCATAGCTATTTTTGCTACTGTTATGAATCATAATGTAATGATCTGTGTTTTCCAATGGTCTCAGGCGACCTCTAGGAAAGAGTCATTTGACCCCCAAAGGGTTCACTACTCATAGAGAAACCTAGAATTATTAGTTGTCCATTTTAGCCCACATATATTGTGTTCTGTCAATATTTGTAAAATTTTTCTAAAATAAGGCTTTCAATAGCATATATAATATGAAATTGTTCTAACTCCTGATGTTTTAAACTTTTAGATATGAGAACCTTGCAGGTTAATTTTCTTTCTAAGACCAATTCTATCTGAGCAGCAGATACCTATAATCTACCTATAATCCAGCAGTTGGGAGGCTGAGACAAGAGAATCCATGCAAAAGAAATGTAAATAGTATTAGTCTCTGTGAGATTAGTTTTATGCATGCACATCTGAGATCATTATATCATCACCAGTTTAATTACATGTATGCCTCAGATTAGTGGTGGATAAGGTTTTGCAGGACTGTGTCTTCTCAGCAGATAGAACTTGACATGAAATTTACCAATTCTCAGAATCTGTCCCATAATCAGAGATCTGGGGAAAAAAAAAAACCCTTACCTTATTTTATAACTTCTTCCGTAATAAAGAGCCTATTAAAGGAGACAGGGGCAAGTAGAGCTTGCTTACTGGGCTTTCTTAATATGATTTTGCTCCTTAGCTTTCTGTGTCCGTGGGTGTTGAAGAGCTGCTTTTGTGAGTTGCCAGATTTGACAGGGAGTCCCTTAAATGTTTGGTCTACATTGTTAGTCTTCATAGACTCTTGGAATACTGAAATAATTTTTGGTAGGCATTTAAATTTCTAAAGACAATTATTTTCCTCCAATGTTGTTTTTGTTTGTTCTTTCTGACTTAAAATCAGCTAGACCTTTAGCTGATAACGTCAGTCCTGCTCGTAGCTGTGTTGTTGTAATGAAGGAAGAAGACAGAATCATTTATCTGTCTGACAGTATTCATGGAAAATGCCAGGAGGTGAGAATGTGCTGACTGGACAGACGCACTGTGGCAGTAGTGACCATGGCGTCTCTTTTCAGTGCCATCACCTGTCTTGTTTTAATAGTGTTCTGAGGTGGGTGAGATCTCTCTTACTAAAGTTTCTCTTCTCAATCTTTTTAGTTTACAATCAAGAAGAGGAGTCTTTCTATGTCCACCATGACATACTCCTGTCTGCATACCCTCTGAGTGTGGAATGGCTCAATTTTGATCCTAGCCCAGATGCATCTACTGGTAACTGGGAAACTGTCAGAATGGGTCAGAACTGTCGCTGAGAGTTGTGAAGCGATACTTCTGTAATCCCTAGTTTAATGGGGTCTGTATGCCTCCAGACTTTAGTTAAGTCACTACACTATGGGATGAAAGATATTGTCTTGGAAGCTTTTTTGACTATAGATCTATTGGGTTTCGTGAGAGCCTAGTGCCAAATGCTATCATGTTACCAGCTGGGATTTAGGGGCATAGCCTGTCTCAGGAAACAAACATCCAGTGAGCCAGGTATGGTATGGTAGTGTATCATTTGGGAGCTGGGGGAGGAGAATCTTGAGTTCCAGGCCAGTCTGGACTCAAAAGCTTAAAAAAAAATAAAAAATAAAAGCAGATAAAAGTAAAACAAAGACCTTGTCCCTGGTAACTAGCTCTCATGGTGCTCAGTCTTGACTTGATCCTTATCGCTGCAGTAGTCCATTGAGGAGAAGGCAAGAATAGTTGCTTACCTGCAGTAAGTTTCATAACTGAGGCCAAAGGATCTAACCTTTATTACTAGAATTACGACTCTCAAGCCAGCAGCTCAGTGAGGGTGTGGGAACTGGTAGACTTGCGGGATTCCAAGATGGAGCATGCAGTGGGGTTGAGAAGCACTGTTCAAGTCACTCCACAGTGTGATGTGCTGGGCTGGCAGACGCGGGTGTGAGTTTTGTGATGGGAAAGGCACTGCTTCTTTCCATAGGAAATTACATTGCCGTGGGAAACATGACCCCTGTCATTGAGGTGTGGGACCTGGATATAGTGGACTCTCTAGAACCAGTCTTCACACTGGGAAGCAAGCTTTCCAAAAAGAAGAAGAAGAAAGGAAAGAAGGTAAAGAGGAGTGGGTATTTAAAAAGACAAATTGGGCTAAGCTACTGGAGAGGAGGGAATAAGAACATGTATTTTTGCAATCAGATAGTTTTGGTAGAACACGACAGGAAGTTACAAGGTTAGTGTAATTTCTAATTTCAGAAAGTCCATGTATTTTCTGGTTGCATGAAACTTGTTGGCATGTAATCGGCACACAGAACAGATGGTCCATCCCGGTGATGAGCCTTCATGTACAATAGCTATTCTGCTCAGTGTTAGTTTTGGACTTTTAAGTTTCTGTTTACGCACTTGTGTGATGAATTCTATTTTTCTTTTAGATTTTAAAATAGGTTTGGGGAGTGGTGAGGGGCAGTGTTGATAGGTTATGAATTGCTTTAGTTTCTTTCTGAAAAAGAATATCTACAATGATAACTACAGGATGACAGTTTGTGATAGGTTTTTTAATAATTAAAATATATTACAGAGTTCCTCAGTGGAAGGACATACTGATGCTGTCCTTGACCTTTCCTGGAATAAGACAGTCAGGTAAAAAGATGGCATTCATGTGCTGTGGTGTCTGCAATCCTCTAGTTCATTCCTGCACTGTCTGTCTGCTGTGCTTGGCTCTTTGTCCCCATCTTTCCCCCTTTCCTGCAGTACATATCACTCGGGCAGCAGCTGTGCTCATCCCCACACCCCCGGCAGACTACGCCATAGGAGTTCTTTACACCCCTCCTTCCCACCACCAGGGAGTGTGCACCACGGTGCCAGTGATGCCGCAGGATGCTGTGGCTCCTCAGCAAACAGAATCCTCACTTTATTTCATTTTTACCTATCACCCACTTTTTCATCTTAAACTATGGTCAAATACTCACAGTGTAGAACCATCACTTTGACCCCTTTAAGTTCAGTGAGTGAGTACGTTCACACTGTGGAGCTGCCACCAGCACCCATCTTCTCTGTCTTCCCAGACGGAACTCTGTACCCTATAAATACCAACCCTGCCTTCTCCCCCTTC